>JZKD02S1291752.1:307-12013 GCA_000966675.3 Picea glauca | reverse complement strand
TAATTAATTAATAACTTGTAATCAATTAAGGTTATATAATAATTAATTATAATTTAGCTAATGTTTAGGATTATTTATGAAATTATTCACCGTAATAAGAAAAGGGTCATTACAACAGAATATTTTTTGTAAAGGTCAAATTTTGGTAGAAACTTCTAAGGGTGTTTGGGCATGTCATCATGGATCCCTAGTACAACGACTACGTCAGCTAATAACCAGGGATGGTAGGGAGATGGGTTCAAGTTTTCATTTTCTTCAGACATGTTTGGGTGTTGATATACGATAATTTGATATGGGTTGTTTTCAGGTTTTCTCTCAGAATCGTCTCTTTCGTCAGAGTTTTCTTCCAACTCATCTCTTGGATACTAAGGGGACGAATCAAGAGGTGAGGGTGTTCTACCTCCTTCTCCACCAGATAACAAATAATATTCAAGGTCAAAGTCATATGTCTCGAGAAAATCAGAAATGTCTTTGGGAACGTGATATTCAGGGGTTCCAATCGAAGGGTTTCCTTGATATGTGTTTGGGTTGGTGAAGAAGGGATTCACATGTCGAAGGTCCTCCTGATTTTCAAGAAAAAAGTAGTCTAAGGGAACTGGTATATTCTATGTACTAAGTTTTCTAGTCAGGGCACAATTGGTTCCTTCATTTGAGTGTATGACTATGGTGTCAATATCTGAGATGGTTAGGACATGATGTTGTGCGGAAGAAAAGGAGGGTTAGGGATGAGTAGAAGTGAGGTGAGTGATAACCTGGGCTGGCATGTTCACATCATATTCCGAGTGAAGGAAAGTGTGTTCAGAGTAAATTTGGTGGGAATCAATTGATGAGGAAGTGTTTTCTTGCGAGATAGAATGGGAAGGGTTTGAGATTTTATTTGCAACCATTCAGTTCTTTGGCCCTCTTTCTAGTGCAATTGTTGTTGACAGGTAAGAACAACCTATTTAATTAGATGAGAGAAAATTTATGATGGAGGGTCCCAATTAGACCCACTCTCTCTTGGAATAGCATTTCTGACCAGATTTTCTCCTGTCTACCAATATAACTAATATACTAACTAAATATGAATCTGAGAACCAAAGGTTCTCAAATGAATTAAAAATAAAAATCATATCTAACTAATTCTAATATAAAATGAATGATTACAATTCTAATATGCAGTCTCTATTTAATTCTAAGCAAACTTATCCTGATCAAGAGAAAACTAACCAGGATAAATATAGTGATATATATATTATTTTCATATAAGAAATTCATAACACAAGTAACATGAAATTTCAACAACATGACTAGTTAGAATCAAGAAATTGATTAGTTAACTATATCATACTATTGTTGTACTCATTTTGAAAATCATGGTAACTGTGAACAATGCAAACATTAATGCATAAGTAATTTGTAAACCAATATTCACTTACTACATTAACAAACATGCATAAATAGAATAATCACATTCATACATATCGACACCATCATATCCAACAAAAATGTCTCTTGGTTCAAATTAACTTGCAGTAAAAATGTTGTCTTGCTACATTCTGAAACCAAAAGACCTTTCAAATGGACAATCTTCCTTTTTATAGTGAGGAGTGACTATTTATAATCGTTATCTTTGCAATCATGAAATCAAGGTTGTTTTACAAAAAGAGACTCTTCATATTCTAAATTCAAAATAAGATTGTGATAAATGAATAAGGAAACATATAGAAAGAATTATGAAATTTGTAATCATGAGATGACATATTCCTATAGATGATCTTGATATTCAATCCAAAGGAAATTATCTCTCAATATGCTCTCATGTTTTCTTGATTGCAATCTTTCCAATACTGATTCTCCATTGAAAACATTAATGGATACCTCTTGGTATAACTACTTTGTTGCATTTTTAACAAAGAATCAAATTTTGTGGGTGATTCGGGTGAGTTTCAACAAGTGTTGTTCAATTGATTCTTTCTTAAATTGACACAGATTTTAAATGTTCCTTTGGTTGGTTTTCTTGTATTCCTACACCTCAGCCATTATTGTGTTGGTAGATGTTGTTTCATCGATGGACTGCATTGGTTGTACCCATGGATCTTCCACAAGATTGTTTTCACTACTCCATATCTTCGCACAAGTATCGATTGTTTCCATTTGGGCAGTTTTTTCTCTCTTGAAGAGAGTTCTACAAGTGTCAAAGAGCATCTTCCATATAATTTTTTACCTCTTGGAATATACCAGTAATGTGGTAGTTGGAGATTTCTGCATATCATGCCAACTGAGCATTTCCTCTAAGGCTTTGCTTGCCTCCTGGTGTCTTTCTTGATTCTATACCAATGTGATTTGTAGCCAGAGTTGTTCCTCTCACTCATCTCATATGTTATTTATCATATCGATAAGTTCATTCTTTCCTGCTATGAATTTTTCAGTCAATACTAATGCATGTGCCTTGATGGATTCTACAACACATGTTGATTCTTTGGTCTCTTCTATGGATGCATTGAGTTTCTATTTTTCTCCCTCTAATTCATTATTATGGGTGTCTTGTTGTATTTTCATCCTTTTCTCAAATTCTTTATTCATATGGTCTCTTTGAGCTTGTAGGGATCTATTAATATTTTTTGTATTGAGACTGTCAGCTTCTTTTGCGGCTTTCTAGAAATCTATGGTAAGATTTTCCTTCACATATTTCAACTATGTCTCTAGTTCAATGACTCTATTCTTGTAAATGTTGAGGGTCTTGGTTACCTCATGGAAATATGAGGAATTTATCCCTACGAAAGTGTTTAGTTCAAAGTTTTCTTAAACCAAATTTTCTTCAGGATCATGCCCTACTTTCCATACTAATACCCTCCATGTAGATGATTTTGACCTTGTGTCTTATCCTCTTTCCCTCTTGGTTGATATCTTCTTGATACTTCTTGTCATGTTGTCAAAGTAGTAGTCTCCAATGGCTACTACAGATCCCTCAAAGTCCAGGTCTTAGGAGGTGAAGGAGAGATCTCTTGGAATGGTACTTATGGGAGTGAATTCTTGAGGGGGTACATTCACAATGCCCATATTAGACGTCGATGGAGTGCTAGGGGTCTAGCTTCAATTATTCTTCAATACCTTGCCTTCCCTCTTCTTAGCTTCAACTTCATTAGCTACCCATTTTTCCTCTACCTCATCATCCAATTTATTAGCTTCTGCTTCATCAAATAACCTATTGGCTTCTTCCTCATCAACCAATTTATTGGATTTGGCTTCTTCTTCTTTCTTATTTTGGAGTGTATATTGTTGCACCATGTGTTCATGTTATTTTATACTCTTTTCCTCCCTGTATTTACTTCTCTGATAATCCTTCTCATCTTGGAGTCTTTTTTGTTCTAGTTGTTCTTCCTGCTTGGTTTCCTCCTACTCTTTGGTGATTTCAGTGTTCTATTCTTGCTAAAGAAATATCTAGAACTAGCTTAGATTTTCCCTCTTGATATATTCTTGTTCAAGTTCAAGTTCCCTCTTGTAAACATCATGGGGGAGTGGATGCATGACTTCATCATAAGAGAGGATCCCCTTAAACTTTTCCTCTTCAAAATTGAACACATATGTATTAGAATGGGTGAGACTAACATACCTAACATGGTTTATTTATAGATCATGAGGATCATGGAATTTGGGTTCTCCCAGGCATAGGATTAACTCTTGCAGGGCCTCATGTTCTGCAATATTCCTGATACAATATATTATGTAGAACATAAAATATCTAGAAAGTAATGACAGAATAATAATGATAGAGCCAGAAAAATATCATAAGAACACCAGAATAACACCAGGATAATTGCCAGGAAGAGAATCTTTATTATGATAGCAATGTTTACTTTCCTCTTCGAGGGGGAAACCTCCAGCAGAGTAGATATATATTACAATAATATCCAAGAAAAAATATCCAATTCCTCCTACTCTTATTTATACTAATTATACCTTCTAAGGAAACTTCTAGCGGAAGATCTTTCTAGAAGAGGAAGCTTCTATTAGGTCATATTACATTGATGTATTCTTCTTTATTTATTGGGACTTATTAACTAATGTTGGCCTTTATTAGATATAAAAAAATATCCTACTAACTAATGAACCATGGATAGGGATTAGGATCGGATGCTAACATGCCATCCCTCTTCAAAAGAAGACTTTTCCTCAAGGTTGCAGGTGCAAAAACTGCTAAAGTATGGTCACGGGTTCCTAGGTTGCCTCCTATGGTGTTGTGTCCTTCCACTTTATTAACACTTCCTTGATATTGAGGTCAGTACATAGTTGACATTCATAGTTATTGAGGACTACTTCTGATTGGAGCCACAACGAACCTTCTTCATCTAATTCTAGCAAGATGGTTTGGACTCTGCAATTATGTCCCACTCCTTTCTTCAGACAGGAAACATGGAACACCGAATGGGTTTTGGAAGTAGTAGGAAGGGATTATTTGTAAACCACAGAACCAATAATCTTGATGATCTGGTAGAGTCCATAAATCTTAGGTGCCAATTTGTGATGTCCCTGATATTTGAGAGATGTTTTCTTATAAGGTTGGAGGATAAGAAACACATGATCACCTTCTTAAAAAACCATTTATGAATGATGTTGGTCTAGTTGTTGCTTCATGTGATTTTAGGCCATGTGGTATGACATTGCAACATTGTATCAATATATTATACCTTGGATGTGCCAGGAAGATAGGTAGTGAATTTTGGTGGCCTTTGGCAACACACAACTTCATGTGGGGTCATTTTAGTGGTCGTATGATAGGAAGTATTGTACCGCCATTCTTCCAAGGGAAGCCATTTCACACAATAGTGTTGTTTTTCTGAAGAAAAACAACACAATTAGGTTTCCAAACATTTGTTGACTACTTCTGTTTGGTCATCATACTGGGGGTGATTATTTATGCTCATGTTCAGTTGGGTGCCCTGTAATTTAAACACCTCTTGCCAAAATGTGTTGGTGAAATTTGGATCACGATCAGAGACAATAGAGGTAGGCATGCCATGTAGCTTGAAAATAGGATCAAGTAATACTTGTGATACGAGTGCTGGTGTGAAAGGGTGATATAAGGGGGAAAATGAGCATACTTATAGATGCAATCAACCACCACCATGATGACAGATTTGTTCCTAGCTTTAGGAAGGCCCACTATAAAATACATGGATATTTTTTTCCACGAAGAAGATGGAATGGGTGAGGTATGTAGGACACCTAGAGACTTGACCATTTCACCTTTATTACATTGGCACACCTCACATTATATGAAAAATTGAAGTATATCCTTCTTCATTCCTGCCCAAAAAAATAATGACGAGCATGAGCATATGTATTTTGGAAGCCTAAATGACCCGTTATAGCTGAGGAGTGAAAATGTTTTAAGAGTATAGGCTTTAGTGTTGAGGAGGGTGAGAGAACTAATCAATCCTTATATCGTAGAATATTATCCTGCAAAGTGTAGCTAGTGGGAGGATTATGGTCCTCCTGAAGACACTGAATTAATTGGGAGGTAGTCTGGTGTGTTAGCCACTCTTGGTGAACTTCTTCAATCCAACCAAGGAACGATAAGGATAAGGAAAATAGGGATCCATCCTCCTCATGTTTTCTTGACAATGCATCTGCTACTATGTTTTCTTTTCCCTTTTTGTATATGATTTTATAATCATAACCCCAAAAAAAATTCAGCCACTTATTTTGTTCTAGGGACGATAGTCGTTGATCCAAAAAATATTCCATCTTATGGTGATCTATTTTAATCTGAAAATGACATCCTAAGAGATATGATCTCTAGGTGTGCATCACATGGAGAATGGCCATCATTTCTTTTTCATACGTAGATCGGCCCAGTTTGTGACCACTCAACGCTTGGCTAGTAAATCCCAAGGGTCAACCATCTTGGGTGAGCATTACACCTATGCCCATGCCTAAATCATATGATTTCACCACAAAGGTTTTGTTGAAGTCAAGAGATGCTAGGATAGAGGTAGCGCACATGACCCTCTTTAACTTTGTGAAGGCTTTCTCAATAGTAGGTGTCCAATGAAATGTATTCTTCTTAAGGAGGTCAATAAAGGGCTTAGAAATTTTTCTATAATGGTTAAAAATTTTCCTACAATATCCTGTGAGACCAGGAAAACCGCTTAGGTGATTTAAGTTCATTGGTCACGGATATTCTTGCATAGATTGTATATTTTTGGGGTCCACATTTACCCCAACCTTGATGACAATGTGCCCCAATTATTCCACTTCATTGGCACCAAATGAACATTTGGTATTTTTTAAAAACAATTGGTTTTCCTACAACAAGTGAAGGACTTTGTCCACATGAAGAAGATGGCTATCCCATGTGTGAATATAAATGAGGATGTCGTCAAAGAAAACCAAGAAAAACTTCTGAAGGTAAGGTTTCAATAGTTTATTCATGATACTTTGGAAGTTCGATGGAGCATTGCAAAGGATAAATGGCATGAAAAATAAATCATAATGTCCCTCATGATTTTTGAAAGTAGTCTTTGAAATATCTTCCTCCTTCATCCGAATTTGGTGATAACCAGAGAGAAGGTTTAATTTGGTGAATACAAAAGAAACTTGTAGTTCATCCATAAATCATCAATGACAAGAATGGGAAATTTATCTTTGATGGTCAGTTTATTCAGGGCTTGAAAATTAGGGCACGTGTGCCAAGTACCTTCTTTGTTTAAAACCATCACCACTGGTGAAGAATATGGGCTAGTACTAGGGCGAAGTATCCATGCCTCCAATAATTCCTCTACCATATTTTCTACTTCATTTTTTTGAGAAAAGGGATATATGTAGGGGCTCACATTGGGGGGTTAAATTCCCAGAAGGAGAGGGATGTTATGATCATGCTCACCCATGGAAGGAGGTAAGGATGTAGGAAACTAAAATATATTGGGGTACTTGTCCAAGATGAGTTGTAGGCTAGGAGGAACTACCTAAGAGGAATGTTAAGTGACATGGATGGAATTAAATTGAGTAATCACACCATGGTGTCCTTTCTTCAAGAGTTTTTCCATCCTATAAGAGATGATGATTTCATGAGAGCTCGCTTGGATACCCCTGAGAGTATAGGGGTGAGATTATTGGGTGAAGCTCATATATAATTCTTGATAATCCATTTTGATCGGCCCCAAAGTGTGAAGCCATTCCATGAATAACAAAATATCACAACCACCCATGGTAATAGAGAAAATGTGGGTTTTCATATGGTAATCACCCATTCATATTTTGACATTATCACAGTGGGCCCCACACTTCATAGTACCACCATTAGTGATGAGGATTCAAAAATTAGAAATAGGGAGGACAAAGCAATGGATCTCATGAGTGAGGTTGCGATGAATAAAATTGTGGGTGCTACCACTATCAATCAACACCACAACCAGCCTATGTCTAATGTAGCCCTTGATCTTCAATGTTTGTGGGGATGAAATACCTGAGATGGCATGAAGCGAGAAGACCACTTCCACAAATTCCATTGGCATGACAACTGGATTTTCGACAAGATCACTTGGTTGAGCCGCCTCTTGGTCTGAAACCTCATCTGATGGGATGTATTCATAGGAAGAGGAAGATGAGGCATCAATTTGGAAGAACTTTTGTTCTCTGCATTTATGCCCTGGTGCATACTTTTTATCACAAATAGTAGCAAAGGCCTTGCTTGAGACATTCCTCCATTTCAGCAGGAGAGATCTTTTGGACCTTCAAAGTTTGGTTTGGAGCATGGGTAGCCCCTGGGAGAGGATGGGTGGTAAATGGAGCCTTCAAGGATGGTGCATGTAGGATGGTCTCTTCTTCCATGGATAATTGACATGCCTACAAACAAGTAGTAGGATGATGCATGTTCACATGAGCCTTGATAGCTTATTTTAAACCACTGATAAAACATTCAAGGTAAAATTCATCAGATAAGCCCTCAGTAAGGATAAACAATTGTTCAAATGTTGTGATGAAATCTGTGACAGATCTATTTTGGCGCAGCTTAGTGATTTCACCCAAAAAAAATTATTCCCTATCGAAACGGGCACAAACTGATTTGGAGAACATGTTCCAATTGGGAGGTCTTGGATAAAATTTCTTATGCCACTGCCACCATTTCCAACATTCTTGATCCAAGTACAAAACCCCTTCATGGAGTTTGGTCTCATCATCTCAAATATCATGAAGGGAGAAGTATTGTTCCATTTCAAAAACCCACCTGACTGGGTTGGAACCATCAAATTTATACATGTCAACTTTGGGAACCTTAGTCCAAGAAGGTGGAGAACCCCAAGGGGAGAGAGAGGACCGATTATGTCCATAATGAGAAGATTGATGTTCCTCTAGGTTTGGCTCAACATTCTTACTCCTGAAGAGTTGCATTGATTTGTTGTATTGTTGGTCAAGGGATGTGGTGAATTCATTGCGGAGCAAAGTTATGTTGTCATCAATGTGTTGTTCTAGGTGGGACACTCTATCCTCCAAGGTTTCTTGGGACTGAGAGCGATTGGTAGGCATGGTAAAGGTTTAGGTAGCAGTGGAGGTGTCAGGATTGGAAAAATGGTCTTAAAAATGATAGGTACTCGAGTGATCAGGAAAAAATGAGGAATCCAATGGGATAGGTCTCAAGAAAGGCGTCCCATAGAGATTTGGGTCCATAGGGAAAAAGGATTAAAATTGAAGGGTACCACTGCAATCATAATGAAGAGAGGAATGCAATGGAATAGGTCACAAATAAGGGTATTGACAAGCCCATAATTTTTTATTTATATTTTTTTACTCCTGCGGAGTTATACTCCGAACTAAATAATAATACAGAGGAAGAATGCCCAAATTCTTAACAGGACAAAAGATGTATTAATTTCACAACCCCGGTGTAGACGACAAGGTTACACTACATTATATCTTGTCTTTCTTTTTATCTTCTATTCCAAAGGGTTAGGGTTTTCAGGGAATCTACAATCAAGGGTTTTTCCTGTGCTATAGCTCTCTTATATATGTGTGGGGTCCAACAACAGTACTCGACCCAATATATCAAGGCACCAACTAAGGAGGATAGAACATACCCTTAGTCGTACTACCTAACTACCCAAGTACTAGAGAGTCACTTCCCAAGTGATGTTCTTGGTGACACTATAGCAGTCAGGTGGCTAATAGGTTTATCTACGAAGGGCTTCAGGATTCCTAGGTCGATCTGTATACAGGTGATGTCTGATGTGATACCACTCGAAGGGGTACCAAAATGGGTTACAAAGGTGGCCAATAGATGTGCACTTAGGAACCACTTGTATTTCCTACATGTATGACTCCCCTACCATGGGTTTATGCATGTAACGACAAATATATGTAGCTTAAAGACACCATAATACGTCTCTGCCTTGAAACAAAAATTATGCCACAATTCTTTCCCTGGAAAGAGGTTTGATACCACTTGCAATATTCTTGATACAATATATTATGTAGAACATAAAATGTCTAGCAAGAAATGACAGAATAATAATGATATATCCATACAAATATCAGAACAACACCATAATAACACCAAAATAATCACCAAGAAGAGAAACTTTATTATGATAACAATGTTCACATGTCTCTTCAAGGAGGAATCCTCCAGCAAAGCAAATATCTATTACAATAATATCCAAGAGAAAATATCCAATGCCTCCTACTCTTATTTATACTAATTCTACCTTCTAAGGAAACTTCTAGAGGAAGATATTTCTAGAAGTGGAAGCTTCTATTAGGTCTTCTTACATTGACTTATTCTTCTTTATTTATTAGGCATTATTAACTAATGTCATACTTTATTAGATAAAAACCATATCCTACTAACTAATGACCCATGGAGAGGGATTAGGATCCGATCCTAAAATATTATTTTCTTGCATTTTGGCCATTGGAAATAATGAAATTTCCGATGTGAATAAGGAAAACTGGCCAAAGTTTTTTGTTGTTGATTTTCAATAGCACAGTAACCCTAAACCCATAGTTTGATATGCCATTTCCCTCATCAAAAAATGGTCTTGGAAAAAGTATGGTAAAAGGTGTGAGTCCCTGGTGGTTCCATACACCCTGATATATGAATAACATTTATAGAGAAACTAGTAGACTACCCCTTTCATCCCATTCCTGGTCTCGAGGGAAATTATGCGTCAAGGGAAACCAAACAAAATAGAGTGCAAAGGAGCTAGGAAGAGATTTCATATGTCATAAAAGTTCTTTCTATAATTAACGCTCCATAACTGAGAGAAGTATACATGGATGGGGGGTTGGTTTCGGTCCCAGTTCCACCCCAGGTCAACAAAATGTATAGAGGTGCAGATGGCATCAATCATGTCGGTAGACATATAAAAACATGGTTTCTTCATACTTGGAAGATTCTTCATGTGTAGACATATGTTGAAAGCCAGGATGTCTACTCAGTTGAATACTTGTCCTATATTGATGATGGTATGTTCCAAAGGAAAACAATTGATTTGAAAATGTGTGATCTTTTCCTCTCCATATAGTCGACAGAGCATGGCTACCGAAATTTAACAGGGTGTCTTGCGTTTATGAGTAGAAACTAATTTATGGCCTAGTTTGAGGGTTTCATCTTCATCAACCCACCAATGTTTCATTTTATTCCCTAGTCCTTTACTTTCTTTGGAAAACCATTTTAAGAATGGTTCATTAAGAGAGCATGTGGGCGTGGGAAAATGATATCTAGAGCTGATGTCTTCAAGTGTCAGGGATGCTACCTTCTTCCCTTGTTTTCTCACGATGGTCGTTGTTGTTACATAAAATAGTTTGAGGCACCATTATGTTGCCTCGTTGTATGGGAAAAGAAATTGTTGGGTGGTGTTGACGGGCAAAAATGATCGTTCGTCAACTGGAAGAATGAGTCTGGACCGAGGTTGTCTAAATAACCCAAGTCATTTGGTGAAAATCATTATGAAGGGGTTTAATGGCTCTGTTAGCCAATCTAAAACTCCTAAAAGAAACAAATAAAAGAAATGAAATAAATAACTAATTACCAATCACTATATGTGTGTGTGTGTGTACATACGTATAATGTAACTATGGTAGATTTATTTAAACATAATATTTACTTATATTACTTATGTACATGGTATACAAACTGCAAGTTTTAATCTAAACTTCTGAAACTCAATGTGAAAAATGATTGCTTCGAGGAAGCAGATAAAGAAAACACATAAAAATATTTTTTCTTTTTTCCTTTATAAATCTAAACTAATATAAGAAAGAATACTATGAAACGGAAACGTATGGATAGTCAAAATCCAAAACATACATTCGAGTTTCAGTGATAAGTAAATGACAGAAAAATATAATTGAGCTAACATGTTAGTGAGCTAGAGATATGTATCCAAGTATCTGCATGATTAGAGAACGTCCATATACCATGTCCAAGAGGGAAACCTGCAATGAACCTTAAGACTATTCTAAATAAATCCATAACTGTTACACATCCAAATCACTCACCTGGATAAGTGTCGCACATACCTCTCACTTGTCGCTAGTGTCGCAACTCTTGTACAACTTGTCGCAAATGTCGCAAGTTGGCCATAAGGGTGTCGTAAATACTATTGAATCATGGTACCTTAATGACGACATCACAGAGACACTTGAAACACCTCATTTACTCAATTTGAAGGAAGAAAACTGGTCTACTGAGGTCAAACATCTCTTGACATCTTAGAAGGCTTC
>JZKD02S1291741.1:0-12013 GCA_000966675.3 Picea glauca | reverse complement strand
CACACACACACACACACACACACACACACACACACACACATTAAAAAATATCAAAGTCTACAAATACATCATAATAAAACATCCATCATAATAAAAGATCCATGAACATTAATATACATTCAAACTGCTGCATAAACATGAAATCAAATTAACACATAATATTGTGAACTGCAAGATCGTCACACACACACACACACATGTAATAAAAAATGTCAAAGTAGTACAATACTGTCACTGACTGTCATGCACTGAGAGTTTCCAAGTTTGCAAATACACCATAATATAAAAAATCCATGAACATGCATTCATTCAAACAATTGTCACTGAGAGTTTCCAAGTCTGCAAATACACGATAATATAAAAGATACCTGAAAATACATTCAAATAACTACATAAAAGCAGTGGGCCAAGTTGTCTAACAACTGTGATAAAAAACATCTATGTCCGTTTTTGCAAATATTTCAAAGGCCACCATGTGAAGCTTCTTTCCTTCTCTTTTAGATGGACAAATCCATCTATTTTGTCTTCATAAAAAATGGGTATGTTACTTGTGACCTTTATAACATTTACATTTGCATCTCCTGATCACTCAATTTCACTCCATGTATAATAGATAATGAGTGAATTCGTCTAATTCCCATAGTAACATCGTCATACAGATCCAACAACTTTACTTTTTTGCCTTCTTGGAGTTTATGATCATACATTTCTGCAAAAACAAAAAGAAATACACATTATCTTGAGATATGAAAAATGTTAAAACAAGATATGAAAAATGTTAAAACAAGAATTATATTATAATATTTAGCATATAATTATTGCTCTCACCTCGACTTCACTAGTACCACTATAAATATACTGCACATTATTCTCGAATTCAACGTCAATATGATCGCTATCAATATTGAGATCACTTACTGCATCTTTCATAGTTCTTTTGATACGGACTTGTTCTTTTTGCCATGTTGCTTTTATAGAGTTTTCCTGCATGTGGTTTCATCATGCAAAACAAATATACAACATTCAAAAGTATGAATAATTTCTTATTAAGCATTCAAAAGTATGAAGAATGCAAGCAATAATTTTTTTGTCAAAAAGAACATTTTAAGCATGAAAATTTATGACAAAACATTGAGACAGATTAACTATCACAACAAAAATTTGATTACCTCAAATTCAACACCACTATCAACAATTTCATTTACACATTGCTCGACGAGTTCTTCATGATCACTATGACCAATATTGACATGCTCTTGTGTAGTCTTCGGAGCTATGTTGACATTATAAATGCCTTTTACTTTTGGCGACACTGCATCTTTCGTATGATTTCTCTACATGTGGTTTAACCATCATGCAAAAAAATATACAACATTTAAAATTAGCAGCAAACTGTCTCCAAGGGAACTGTTATCTTTTTCAAACAATGAAACAAGAGAATCACAACAAGCATTGGTAGAGATATAAAAAAAAGAAGTGCAGAACATGAAACATTTTGATGAGCCTTTGATTCTATTTTATGATATGATAGTTATGATAGTTATGATATTAAAAGCATTTAAAGCATTATTTTACAAGAAATGATCTCATTGTCCAAGACAATTAACCTTACAATTCATAACTTTGGATATTTGTAGTCAAGTTGCCTTAGCAAAAAGTAGCAGTATATGTCAATAGTAAAAAACGTTAAGCATCAAGCAACTCTCCATTATGTATAGTCATGTCACTTTAGAAAAAATGAGTACTATATTCAATATCAGATAAAGGTTAAGCATCAAGCAGAAAGGGATACCTCCTGTATAGGAGTGGACATTTACATCTTATAATAATTACCTACAGAAATTATCTCAATAAAAGCAAACTTATTTATTTTGTATTGCTCATGTATTTATATATTTCCATCTGCAATACCAAATCAACAAAGGAATCTTGATAATATACTGAGTTTTGTGAAACCTAGGGTTGTGAATTGGTACATCATCACAAAAGGCAAGAATGAGGAAGAAAAGAGGTTGAATGCAACCTATATAATCAATGTGGCAAGGAAGCTTCGATGCTCAATTTTCATTCTACCTGAAGACAATGTTGAGTTCAATCCTAAAATGATACTTATATTGATTGCAAGCATTATGCTTTGGAGTCTTACAAAACAAACCACTGAAGTTGTAGGGATTTCGAATAGTGAAAATGGAAGTGTAACTAGCAGTTTCTCAATCATTGTTATTGATGACAACACTTCATAGGTTTCTTTACCACTTGATAATGGGTTGATCCATGTATAGTCTGGTTCATAGTATAGTGCTAGAGATTTTTCAATCTCGCAGAAGACATCCTCCAACCAAAAAACTAGAGATAGAATAAGAAGTCTAACCCAAGTCAAGACAACATCAATTGTTTTAGTTTTCATATCAAAAGCTGGAGTCTACTAATTTAGCATGAGGGGGATTACCCCACGTTTCCACAATTATTTCAAGACATGTTTGTTGTCAACTGCCAATCGAAATATGAGCACCAACTAGCCTCGAGACAACACCATAAAAGTCGTACAATACCCTAAAATGGGTTCCATGATATTAATTAACTAGTCCTTGATCACCTTATCTCCCAATTGACATCCATGGAAGCGGTTGACCAATGCCATATCCACCATTTTCACAACTTCATCCAATATCACCCCTTCACCTAAAATGAAATTCAAAGGGTGTTTTTGTTTCTTACTGCACTTCTTATTTTTTTGAGCCCTTCATAAACTACCATCACCTTCCAAACTCAAGGATGCTTCATTTCTTACAAGTGAGTACAACAAGATTGAAGGTGAGGGGTTTTAATTTACAACATTTTCACCTCCCAAAACTCCACTCATTAGCTCTAGTCCCAACAAAGAACCCACATGTCCTCTCCCACCTAGTGTCGAAGACTCATAAACAAGGATATCAAAGGTGAACCCACAAATCAAATCTATATCATCGTCTAAACCAATGTTTTGATGGCCAAACTTTGAAACTTTTGTAACATAAGCTTATGGACAATTGTGTAGAATGGAGATACACTAGAACAAAAAAAATCCAAATTTGATGTATGACGTTCAACCCTAGAGTTAGTATGAATCAGAACTCATGTGGGACTTATCACGGACATATAAGGAAGTACTTCCAACTAAATCTACATCCAATGTAATGCCATTAAATACTGGATCACATACCCATGATGTAGATATTCCATTATGCCACTCATAAAATCCATTTTTTAGAGGTTTTTTGACATTCACATTAATATGTTTGGCCATTTTGGAAAAATTTTGTATATTATCTTTAGCCAAGGAGAGGGACCCAAAGGAGACCCTGTAAGTGATGACACTTTCAACCTACTAGGGAACGATTTTACACAAGAGTTAGACTATATAGAATAACCTACGAATGGATCTTTTGAATAGTCAACCAAATATTTGTCCATGTTGAAGAACCCTAGCACATTCTCCAAATCCTAGCTCCATCCACATCTTCCCTCCACCAAGTGGTCAAGCCATGACCAATAGTCACCAGATATATAAACAATAGAGTGAAATATTTTCAAACTAATATTTAATATTATAACATTTATAATCGAGGCTTTTCCAACCATGTAAGGACATTGTGCTCAACACTTAAGGACATAATTGTGATAATTAGGTTACCCATCTAATCTGAATTTTGCAAAGACCTGCAATGATCTCGTGCAAGCTTAAAAAAAGGTCAACTACTCATTATTTGATAATATATTATATCAGCTTGGACACTTCTACATGCCCTTTGGTATATAACACAATCAAGTGATTTGGGAGGCACACTAGTCTAAGTCGACGCGTCACTTTGGTGTCAACAAGACACTTCATTAGAAACACTTATATTAACTAAACTAGTCGATTGAAACATTGAGGTGCATATCAAATCCTGCATTCCATGTAACAATGCCAAGCCTACAAATCATAAAATTGCTAGGTACACACCTCTATTGGTTCCAACAAATCCTTGGGAGTGCATTAACATGGATTTATTCTGAAGTCTCCTTATGATGAATCACAAAAATTTTGTTGTGGATCACTTAAAAAAAAAACACATCATGGTTGCATGAAAGAAGGCTATTGGTGCACCTGATATTGCCAAATTATTCTCCAGTCATCTGCATATTATACAATTATTCCAACAACAATTGTGTCTAATTATGACACAAAGTTTGTTAACAATTTAACATTATGGAAAATTTTAGACACATAGTTTCACCAATCAACATCATTTTATTTGGAGATAAATGATTATCCAAGATTTCAAGTTCACACTTGTGGATATTTTGTGCATCTAAAATAGTGCATACCCATGCACATTGGATAAGAATATTCCTTGCAAACAACACACCTACATAATATGTCTTCATCATTCTATTGGGCATGGTCCATCGAATCAATCGTTTCTCAGGTTCTATCCAAAAACACCCCTAAACATTACATTTCTTACATTAGTGATTCCTTGGTCCCCCAACACAAGTAAAATAAATACACAAGGAAAATAAAATTAATGCCATATTCAATAAGTGCATTAATAAATTAAGCATATCTCAACACACCAATAACTCAAGTACAAGGAGTGTCATTATGTGCATTGTGGCCCTCATTACTTTTATTTTGGCGATAAGGTATGGATATAGCTTAAGAAGGAATCCTTAAAGGATCATGTATACACCATTCAATGCACTAAATTAGCTACATGCATTAAATTCCAACCCTGCATGCATGATTTTCACATTTGGTGAACATGGCCACAACCAAGAATGCCAAAAGTCATAGGAATATATATAGCTACCCAAGATCATTATGGAAAGCCAAGCCAACCATTTTTCTGTTCAATTATTGGTGTATTTGCACATATACTTGTATATACTCTTTGTAACCTCTTATATCTTTTACTCACCCAATGAACTATAATTTGTCTCACAATTCTCCTTAGAAATTTGGCATTTGATATTTCTCAATCTCTCAATCATGGTTGGTTGTTCTATCATGTAATTTCCTTGTTTTGATGATTAATGGAAGAGATTTATGTTGTATCTCTATCTCAACTATAAATGTGTATGCAATATGATATTATGTGGATCAACCCAAAGGAAATTTCAAAGGGAAAACTAGAGGTTGCGGGATGAAGTAGCCAATTTGCAGGGTCAATTACATCAGCAAGAACTCAAGCATAATCAGGAGCTCGCAATTGCAGTCTGCGGGATCAACAAAAATACTAGGCAAATTGGAGAAATGGCACAACAAATGGTAAATCATCTAAATCGTCCCCAGCATCCAACGAACTCCAATGATTCAGTTAGTTCAAGGCTTCCCTCAACGTTCCACTCAGCAACAAGCAACGAGCACCCTCTGGTACCTCCTGCTCCACCGATGGTTCCAGCCTGGCTGAACCCAGAAGAAGGAATTAATCAACCAAATGCTAATCCAACAACATATCCAACAAATTTCCAAGAGGACCCAACAACTTTTCATAACTTTTAGACAGGTTTTTTGATGAATTGCAATTTTTTGCTAATTTTGTTTACTTGTGTAGCCATTTTTACATGGCAAATTAGTAGCTCCTATTGGATTGGTTTCACCAACATAATTAGAATACAATAGTCATATATTTTTCTAGGAGAAGAACATAGATTCCATTACTCTGCTTTATGTAAACTGGGGAAGTTCAAATCTCTTTTTTAATACAAATTTCCAACCGTTACTGTTAAAAAAAGTAATCATAACAAGCTTCTTTACATCTGTGGACAAATGAGAGGATTCTTTATTATCATTATTAAGTCATTTGTTATAAAATCAATCAACCCACATCTGTTATGTTTTATTGAGTAGAGCTTCAACACAAAATGTGACTATTTTTTGTATTTCCACACACAAATCTTCACTTTCAGGGACATATTTTTGTGTTCTTTCAGGGACAGATCATGCATTGTTACTACTCAACAATACTTGCTAGTATCAAACATACTTGATATTTTAAAGGCATAACATAGAGTTGATTATAGAAACAAAGAGATTTAACTCTAGAAACAAAGGATGGTTCTACACAGTGCAAGGCCGATGATGAGGCAGAAGAAGAATAAGGCCCATCGACAGAAAACAAAAATGTCCTAGAGATTTAAGTGAGTGCACTAATTCTCAACAAGAGAGTGTAAGTGAGAGAACTTAAGAGTTCACTGTAAATGCAGTAGACTAAGTGGAAACACACAAAAACCTACAACATCTAGTTCAATTTACAAGCACAAAACTAGTCAAACAAGAAGAAATGAGATACATTAGATTGATTTGCAAGAAGAAATGGCATACACATGTTCAAACAAGAAGAAATGAGATCAATATAGCCTCTTACCTCACTTGAAATAGTGGACTTATGTTGATTCCATACAGAAACTATAGGCTTAACCGAGGCAACCAACTACGAAACTGTCTTATTGAGATCATGTATGCAACTCATTACATGTTGGTACCCAACAATCGAGTTGAAATCATTTGCAGTGGCTCTTACTGGGTTACTTTCAACTCCAACTGAAGGCTGCAAAATCTTTGTTGACGCTCTATATTTTCACTTGATCTTACTATCAGATTTACAAGACTCTAATGCTGCAATATACTGGACAATATCTTCTGCCCTTGGTTCTTTGTTACTATTTTCCACCTAAAAGAGAATGTCAAGTTTTAACATAGTCAGTTCAATAAACAAATCAAAATAAATAACAATTTAAATTCAACCAAAAGGAAATACTTACTATCAATTTGTCTCTTTTGGCCTACAACCCGCCTCGATCAAATGTATATGGAGCCCTCACATTATCTATTGCTTTCATGCCTATGTTCCTCTTTGTCAAATATTCTTCAGAACACATATTTCCTTCAATGCTTCCCATTCTTTTGGATATAGAGTGGATTCTATCCTATCTTTTCCTTCAATGATTAATTTTCTACAATTGTATCTATAGTTGTTCATTAGAAGCCTCATCTTAGACTTGTAATATTTTCTAGAGATTTGTCCACCAATAGTCTCAAAATAATTTTCCATTTTTTGTATAACATTTTCCACACTTCGTGGATCTTGATCTGCAAAATTTGATTTGGTAATATCCAAATGGGCCCTAAATCTTGTTCCCAACACGGAGGCCCACCTTGCTGCATTTGGCCCTATGGGCTCACCCTCTTTCGACACATCAACCAAGAATGGATTCTTACCTTCTATTTTCCTTTCTTTTGCATTCCTCTCTGTAAATATATACAAACCTTGACTCAGCCTTTGTCTTTTAACAAAAGAGGAAACATCTTCTGAACCACTAGCAATATTTCTAGTTGATCCAATTCCATTAGTAGATGCAATAGGTGTATTTTGAAGCACAACATATGTAAGTGTATTATCATCACAACTTCCATTAATCGAAACTGCATGCTTCTTGGCCACATTATATTTGGCAATAGGTAGCTCAATACCAGTCTCTATAGATGTTGGTTCTAACATCTGGTTTAATTTTGAATAATGATCTCCAAACTTGATTTTCCTTTTATGTCATGATTATTGATAATCCCTTTTGGACTTTGTGTGAAGAGATCATCCTTACGTTGTACATCACCATGTGAAATATCTGTTTGCACATCACCATGTGAATTATCAATTTGCACATCATCACCACGACTATTATTTTCAATAGTTACATTCGTTGCATCATTAATGCATTTGCTTCTACGCGAAGTTGGTGATAATACATCTTTATTTCCCTTTGATTTTTGCTCCACTTTCTCTTTGCTATTTTTTTCTTGCCTATAAAAAAATCATATTATGTCTTATATACATAAAGTTCTTTCCTATAAAACATTAAAAACTATTAAACAAATAATATACTACTTAAGTGGATTAACAACTTGTTTGTTTGTCAAACCAAGAGAGGATAAATATTCATCATTCTTGGCTACATTTTCTCTATGAGAGCACTCATATTATGTCAAGCTTTATGCATTATCGTTGAAGTCATCTAGTTTGCGCTTCACAATATTTGTCTTCATATCCTAAAGTCCAAATAAACAATAATGTATAAATCAACCACTTGACTCAGTAGAACAACAGTGGAATATGAGTTTGAAACTCAGATTTTATTAATTGCATGTGCTGAAAAATTAAGTGCACAAGTGAAAGAACAAAATCCACTTAAAATCAACCCCTGAAAGGTTGCTTATATAACTTGAAATCAACAGTAAATAATTGAAGTACAAACTCAGATTTTGTACTCAAATCAACAGTGGATAAAAAATAAAAATACTTAGAATTTAATTGATTGATTGCTCCAAAAGACAAACATATAGTAAGATGATCAAATGGGTTTATTATTAACCCTTAACAATAAGTGAAATGCACTTCAAACATCAATGACCAACTCAGGTTTTGTATGCAATGTACTAGCAAAATACTGATGATTAGATTGAAAAATGCATGAGCAAAACAACAGTGAAAAATTACATCATACATATAATCAGTGTTTGGGTGACAAGTTAGTTAAGGTGACAAATCATCATCATAATCATCTCCATTGCCACTAGGATCAGAATCCTGATCACTTGTGTGTGCATCTTCTCGATTTTCTTTGTCATCCTCATCTATGGCATGCAATACATCATCTCTCTCAATCTCTTCATTGGTAATCAAAGTCTCTTCTTCAATCACTCTATCATCATCTTCAACCACTTCATCGAATGTTTCTTGTAAATTATCGACGTATTTCCCATCAAGTATTATATTGACAACTTCCATGAATTTTCGTTTCAAACGAGACTCTGTTTGAATGACATACAACCATCATGGGCTTCTTACATCATCAATTAGAAATGATTGGTAAATTTGAAGAGGGGAGGCATATGGCTCATCCATCTTTGATAAAAATTGTTGTGTACTTGCATGTACAAATCCATACTCATCATGTTCTATTGCAGATGGTTTGACCCACTTACATTTTAAAAATACAGGACTATTTTCACCATAATCAACTTGAATAATTTCTTGGATGAATCCAACATAAAATTTCTTTTTGGTTTCATGAAAAAATTTAGCACTAACATAACAATCACAATTTGTCTTTCCTTTGTCCTTTTCTTCCAATATTAAATGACTACCATAGGCCCACATTCCACTAAAATTCATAGCCCATATATGTGGAAGTTGTGAAAACTCACTTTCCTCCATTGTTATATCTTGACCTTCTTCTTTTGCATCATTGACAGCATTAGCAATCCATTCTTGAAATTTTCGAAAAGAAACACCTCTAATCAAATCATGAAATTTACGCTTTTGAGGTCTATGTTGCATCCATGTTTGATTCTCTTCTTCGTATTTCCTACATAGAATATGAACGTATAAAATAATAAGATTAATAATATAAATCTGTAAATGCAGTTGAATCAATAAATTATTGTGTAAAAATTATTTTCACCTGCGCCACTTATCTAATGAAAATGTGTTTTGAAGAACATAGGCATGTATCACACTTCTTTCTTCATGTGATAGCTTAAAGCACCTTCCAGTTCCTTCTAATACTTCACCCGCAACTCTCTCATATTCGTCATCATCCCATACAAATCGATTGAAAATTTTAAAATCCTTCATATATTATGTGCAAAATCCCATGGTCTCTTGCATTGAATATCCCTCAGACATGCTACCTTTTGGTTTTTCCCTTGTACAAACACATTTTTTCAAAACCTTCATATATCTCTCTATAGGATACATCCATCTCATTCTTATTGGGCCACAATGCTCTAGTTCATACTCAAGATGTATCAAAAGATGCATCGAAATGTTAAATATTGTTGGTGTAAATTCACATTCCAAAGACAAAGGACTTCAACAACCTCCTGCCTCAAACGAACAAAGTTCAAAGGATCTAATACATGTAAACTCAGTCTCTTTAATATTAGCCCCAACCTTATAATTGCCAATCTTGATCCCTTTTCCAAACTTGATATAATGACCACAATAGGTAAAATATTCTCGATTATGACACTATAGTCATGGGTCTTGAGGCCTTTTAGTCTATTCATGTTAGTTTGGTTTCTGATATTACTACTTACATATCCAGTGGGAAAGAAATTCTGATACATCAACTCTAAGAATTGTGCACGTTGTTCCTTTGTCCAGACATAAGAAGCACTAGGTTTTCTATATTTTTCATCATCATATTTTTCAAACCAAAGATTTCGATGGATCTTTAGTTGTTTCAAGTCTTCATGTGATGAAACTGTATCAGAAGCACCAAAAAGAGTTTCTATAATAGCATAGGCTATATTTTTCTCAGTATGCATAAAGTCAACAGTATGCCTGATGGCTATATCCTTAAAGTATGGAAAATTATAAAATATGCACAATCTTTTACACTGCTTTCATTACATGCATCATCTCTACTACCACAAATCCCACCACTTTCAATAAACAACATTCTTTTTTGTCCATTCTCAATAATGTATTCACTCGTTATTGGTAATGGTGCTTCACAATTCTCTTCCTGGCCATTGTAACGTGTTTTTTGTCGACGATATGGATGATCCATTTTCAAGTAAGCACGATGTCCACAATAAATACACTTATGCAAACTTCTTGAGTGCCTCACAAAATCCTGAAATTTGCAGCAAGGACATCCATGGTATCCATGAACATTGAGACCAATCAATGTGTTGTATCAAGGAAGATCATGAATCGTAAACAATAAGGAAGCTTTTAAAGTGAATTTGATTGCATGACAATCCCTTAATAATTCAATTGCTTCAATTCCTTTCCAGAATTCCATTAGCTCATCATATAATGGCTCTACATAAGTATTGATTGTATCTAAAGTCACACTTTCTTTCCAGGTATAATCAACGATAAAATTAATAAAAATGGTTTAGTTGCTAACAACAGAGGCCAGTTATAATTTATTAAAAACACTGACCAAGTTGACCATTTAGTACTTTGATATGAGAATGGCTTCACCCCATCTAGAGCCAAACCCAACCTTATACTACGAGGATATTGGGAAAAATTGGGCCATCTATTATCAAATTCCATCCACATATTAGAATCAAGCACATGTCATTGTTTTCCATCAATGCTCTTATTTCAATCATGCCATTGCATAAGTTCACCAATGTCTTTGCACCTATACATTAGAAGTAATCGCGGGATTAGTGGAAAGTGGTGAAGAACCTTCCTAGGAACCATAACTGATTTCAACCCTGGTCTATACCTCCGTTCTTGACATTTTGGACATTCTGTCTCACTTGCAAGATTTTTGCGAAACAATACACAACTATTCATACATGTGTGTATGGTTTCATACCCTAAGCCTAGCTTAGTGATTTTCTTTTTACATTGACTTTGTTTTATTGGCAATGTGGAGTCATGTGGTAAAAACTAACTTAATAATGCTAATAACTCATCGACACTCTCATTTGTTCAACCATGCACCACTTGCAAGTCTAGAATTTGAAGGATTGTTGTCAAATGAATTAACTCGCAATTAGCATACACAAGATTTAAAGCATCCCCCATTGAATTGCCCCAATCATCGTTTAGACCCTTATTCAACATTCTATGAAATTCAACCCCTTCATCTAACATTGTTGCATATTCATCTATGTTTGGTGCCACTTCAGTGATGTTTGGTACCTCTTCATCTCTCATACAACACAATTGTATCATATCTTCATAATAATTTATATTCCAAGGGCTTACACCACTATGCCCATGTCTTATCATATGTCGATAAATCAAATTTATTTTTCTCACCAATCCACCAAGACAATCATTACATGGACATGGATATCTGTCCATATCATTCTCATCAACTATTATCTCATCATATGCATGGTGTTGGCCCTTGACCAAGTTTTGAAGAATACTTGGTCATATTTGACCATTTTTGGGACTGCGACAACTTGCCAAAGATGGAGCGCAACGCGAAGCGGAAATTAGGGAAGCAAGAC
>JZKD02S1291729.1:184948-207284 GCA_000966675.3 Picea glauca | reverse complement strand
ATTATTTGTTGAAAATTCAATTTTCCTTAATAAAAATCAAATGGATACTCCTTGGTTTACTAATTGTTACAAACCATTTGAATTCTATAATATTGTTAGTCAACCTCATGAATTTCCTAAATCATTGGAAAATATTCCTTTATTTCATGGTGATAATGATGTTAGTGCTAATGAGCATTGAGGTGCTTTCATGGATTTTACTAGAACTATCAGAGTTTAACGTCTTGATATGTTTTATAAATGCTTTTATTGATCATTGAAGAAAGATGCTAGAAAGTGGTTCACTGGATTGCTTGATAATAGTATTAACTCTCTTAATTCTTGTAAAGATGTTTTATATGGTAGATGGTTGGAAAAAAATATAGTAGGTTTCCTTTGAATGCTTTAACTAATATGAGGAGAAATGAAAATGAATTTATGGATGAATTTAATATTAGATCATATTAGAGGATTTTTTAGGTCAAAATGGGCCTCAAAACAAACAAACAAAAAAATGTACTATCAAAATCAACTTTAAAAGAACCAATAGTATTCAAGATGATCATGACAACCATAAGGGTAAATATTTTTGGAGGGAAAGGAAAAAATATACTCTTTTTAATTGTATTTTCAACTTATCTCCTTATAGGTATAGGCAAATTTCAAGTGTATGCACTTGTTGCATGTGGAATTAAATTATGCATCCAACGAGTACCCACTCTGCATACTTTTGTTAGAACCATTGTGAGATAAGTTGGAAATATATGAAACATGTTTTTTCATGTATTCAAGTTTATCGCAATGTGGGTCTATCAAAAATATGTAGAGTGGGTACTCATTGGATGCTGAATTTAATTCCACATCCAATGAGTGCCTGCACTTGAAATTTGAGTAGACCTATAAGGAGCTAAGTCAAAAATATGATTAAAAAAATAGTTTTCTCTCTTTCCCTTTGAAAATTCATAACTCTCATTTTATTATTTTAACTATTAATTTATTATTTTCCTTATGAGGCCCATTTTTTACCTCAAATTTCCCCTAATTTGATAAAATAATCCAAGATACCCCTCAAAGAAATCAGCTTACCCTAGCCACTATCTTGTTGTACTATTTGACTTTTTTCCAAGATTGATTCAATTTATTTCTAAATGAAGCTAAGCTAGCTAATCTAATGGATGCTAAAATAAAAGATAAGAGCATAGATGATAATTGGGTTTTAGTGGGGAATCCAAATATCCTTACCCATGCTATAGCTAGGGTCGATCCTAAGCCAAGAACCATTCATATTTTTGAGCTATCCCCAGCTCCATTAGCCGCTATCTTGAAAGGAATGAAGAGATTAGAGATGAATTTCTCACAAACAACTAATGTGTTATAGAATAGGATTGTGAAAATGGAAAGGAATCAACAAAAAAATAAGTCTCACCCTAGGAATGGGTATTGGGGACCTCCTCTAAGACAAAGACCTATAGCAACATTGGGACCAACCAACATGATTAATCATGAGCTTCCTCCTTATTTCAAGCTTGTAGAGAGTTACATGAGGAGAATACATGCGCAAGGTATCTAGAGATGGTGAAAGCAAGTGCTCAAGATGATGAAAATTATTTGTATTCTTGCAAAAAATTATTTTATGGGAGGAATATATACCCCTTGTCCCAAGAAAACATTCAACAAGTTAAGTGCAAGTCCACGGATGTAGAAATAGTGAATATAATATTTGGTGAAAGGTCATCCCAAGAATAAATCCAAAATATGTGGCTTAATAGGTATAAAGGTTTGACCTACAAGAAGAAAAGGAAACCCTCCTCAAGGAGATCAACAAGGTCCTGTAAAATTTCCAAAGAAAGATACTCAACCTATGGGACCAAGTGTAAAGGGGCCTCAAAATTTTCTTCATCGAGTAATATTTTTGAGCTAAAATTGGATGTAGAAATATAGATATGTAATGCTAACATACCCATCCTTATATTAGAAAATATCCAATCTATGAAAATAAAGATAAAGGAATCTCTTGGGATTGAAAAGATGGATCAACCAAACCAAGTGGTGGATGATAATGAATATTTCCATGTTGTTCTCCAATCCATGAATCAAGAAGGAAAAAGTAATGCAAGTCACCAAAGGTCATGAACCAGTTGGGTTTGAAAACTACAAAACCTTACAAATGGACTCCATAGAAGTTAAAATGTGTGGTTTAATCAAAAAACTTCACATCAAATTGGAAATTTACTTGGACATATCTTTGTTAATAAATGTAGTTTTTATAGATGTTTTGGATGCATTGGGAATGNATTATTTGTTGAAAATTCAATTTTCCTTAATAAAAATCAAATGGATACTCCTTGGTTTACTAATTGTTACAAACCATTTGAATTCTATAATATTGTTAGTCAACCTCATGAATTTCCTAAATCATTGGAAAATATTCCTTTATTTCATGGTGATAATGATGTTAGTGCTAATGAGCATTGAGGTGCTTTCATGGATTTTACTAGAACTATCAGAGTTTAACGTCTTGATATGTTTTATAAATGCTTTTATTGATCATTGAAGAAAGATGCTAGAAAGTGGTTCACTGGATTGCTTGATAATAGTATTAACTCTCTTAATTCTTGTAAAGATGTTTTATATGGTAGATGGTTGGAAAAAAATATAGTAGGTTTCCTTTGAATGCTTTAACTAATATGAGGAGAAATGAAAATGAATTTATGGATGAATTTAATATTAGATCATATTAGAGGATTTTTTAGGTCAAAATGGGCCTCAAAACAAAAACAAAAAATGTACTATCAAAATCAACTTTAAAAGAACCAATAGTGTTCAAGATGATCATGACAACCATAAGGGTAAATATTTTTGGAGGGAAAGGAAAAAAGATACTCTTTTTAATTGTATTTTCAACTTATCTCCTTATAGGTCTAGGAAAATTTCAAGTGTATGCACTTGTTGCATGTGGAATTAAATTATGCATCCAACGAGTACCCACTCTCCATACTTTGGTTAGACCCATTGTGAGATAAGTTGGAAATATATGAAACATGTTTTTTCATGTATTTCAAGTTTATTGCAATGTGAGTCTATCAAAAATATGTAGAGTGGGTACTCATTGGATGCGGAATTTAATTCCACATCCAATGAGTGCCTGCACTTGAAATTTGAGTAGACCTATAAGGAGCTAAGTCAAAAATATGATTAAAAAAATAGTTTTCTTTCTTTCCCTTTGAAAATTCATAACTCTTATTTTATTATTTTAACTATTAATTTATTATTTTCCTTATGAGGCCCATTTTTTACCTCAAATTTCCCCTAATTTGATAAAATAATCCAAGATGCCCCTCAAAGCCATCAGCTTACCCTAGCCACTATCTTGTTGTACTATTTGACTTTTTTCCAAGACCGATTCAATTTATTTCTAAATGAAGCTAAGCTATCTTATCTAATGGATGCTAAAAGAAAATATAAGAGCATAAATGATAATTGGGTTTTAGTGGGGAATCCAAATATCCTTACCCATGCTATATCTAGGGTCGATCCTAAGCCAAGAACCATTCATATTGTTGAGCTAGCCCCAGCTCCATTAGCCGCTATCTTGAAAGGAATGAAGAGATTAGAGATGAATTTCTCACAAACAACTAATGTGTTATAGAATAGGATTGTGAAAATGGAAAGGAATCAACAAAAAAATAAGTCTCACCCTAGGAATGGGTATTGGGGACCTCCTCTAAGACAAAGACCTATAGCAACATTGGGACCAACCAACATGATTAATCATGAGCTTCCTCCTTATTTCAAGCTTGTAGAGAGTTACATGAGGAGAATACATGCGCAAGGTATCTAGAGATGGTGAAAGCAAGTGCTCAAGATGATGAAAATTATTTGTATTCTTGCAAAAAATTATTTTATGGGAGGAATATATACCCCTTGTCCCAAGAAAACATTCAACAAGTTAAGTGCAAGTCCACGGATGTAGAAATAGTGAATATAATATTTGGTGAAAGGTCATCCCAAGAATAAATCCAAAATATGTGGCTTAATAGGTATAAAGGTTTGACCTACAAGAAGAAAAGGAAACCCTCCTCAAGGAGATCAACAAGGTCCTGTAAAATTTCCAAAGAAAGATACTCAACCTATGGGACCAAGTGTAAAGGGGCCTCAAAATTTTCTTCATCGAGTAATATTTTTGAGCTAAAATTGGATGTAGAAATATAGATATGTAATGCTAACATACCCATCCTTATATTAGAAAATATCCAATCTATGAAAATAAAGATAAAGGAATCTCTTGGGATTGAAAAGATGGATCAACCAAACCAAGTGGTGGATGATAATGAATATTTCCATGTTGTTCTCCAATCCATGAATCAAGAAGGAAAAAGTAATGCAAGTCACCAAAGGTCATGAACCAGTTGGGTTTGAAAACTACAAAACCTTACAAATGGACTCCATAGAAGTTAAAATGTGTGGTTTAATCAAAAAACTTCACATCAAATTGGAAATTTACTTGGACATATCTTTGTTAATAAATGTAGTTTTTATAGATGTTTTGGATGCATTGGGAATGATTTTATCTCATAAGTGGGCTTCCAACCCAGGATGTAGTTTCCAAATGGACCTATATTATTCTATCATCCCTACTTGTGAAGACAAAATTGTAAATTTGCACCATGAGAAAATGAGGAGGTATTGTGTAGAAGACCCCCAAGATACTATTAATGAATTGGTTTTCTATAAGGAAGACCTTGGATCCTACATTATGTTAGAAACTAAAGTAGCTCCCTGAGAATATGTCAACATTGCTTGGAATATGAACTTTGATGGAGATAATTCTAGATTGGGGACTCATGCAAGAGTCATTTTCACATACCCTTAAGGTGACACTTCATGTTATTCCTTCCTCCTATAATTTTAAGCAACAAATAATGTATAAGAATATGAAGTTATCTTACTTGGATTAAATATGACTAAGGATATGGGAAATAAAATTTTAAAAATCCAAGGTGACTATAATCTAGTAATATTACAAGTAAATAATAAGTTTGCATGAAAAAATGACCAATAAAAAGATATAAGAATTTTGTGTGGGATACCATGGATTTTTTTTATGCATTATCCTTAGAAGCGGAGCCCCGAATGTTTAATGAAAAAGATTATTCTTTGGATATTTATGCTTCAACTCTCCAACCTTGCCAGGATTTGTTGGAAGGAGGAAAGTTATAGATTATATTTAGACCATCCATTCCAAAAAAAATTGATCATTATCACTTCTTTGATAATGATCCTCAAATCATAAGATTCATGAACAACCTTCAATATTTTGCTGAAAATGAAATTGATTAGAGAAAGGAAAGAGTAGAACATCAAGATCAATTGAGAGTTAATAAGATTCTCGTTGGCCTTTTTCCTTTATATAAGATGTTTGATAGGCATGAAATGTATAAGGAAAAAAAATAAGTGATCAAGCCCAATGATTATATGGAAATTAACATTGGATCCCCTAATGGCCCTAAGATTGTGAATATTAGTAAAGGAACAACTAATACCAAATTTTTTATCAAGGGATATCAAGACTTATTTATTTGGTTATATCACAACTTGGAAAATTTCTAGGAAAACATGGTCATGAATCTTCTCACTTGTTCTAGAGTGACAAAAAAATATTATTTCCAACAATGCCAAATATTTTAACTATCCGTATTTGTCAACATTTTGTTTTAATTGTGGCATTGCCCTATCCCACTCCTCTAATTATCCCCCTCAAGGAAATGGTCTTGCGGAATCAATTAATAAGAATTTTATGATGATGGGGGATAAAATGAAAAATTGGTATATTAATATCAAGTATGATCTATGGGTTGATAGAATAACCAAGAAAGAGCCCACTGGAAATATCTCATTTGAGCTACTCTATGGGATGGAAGTAACTATGTCAAATCACTTGAAGATCTTGACCTACGAGATATTCCAACAATTTTAATATGAACAAGATGCAATTCAAAACATAATCAACCAATTGATCAAGCTTGACAAGAATCGAAGACACTCCTTTGACAATCTAGCAAATAATCAAGATAAGGTCAATATAAAGTTTGACAAGAAGGCTCCCATGAGGTACTTCTAAAAGGTTGATCTTGTTCTCGTGTGTAATAAAAGGATTCAAAAGGAAAGAAAACATGGTAAGTTTGAAATCCTTTGGTTGGGACCTTATAAATGGAAGATACCAAAAGTAATAAGTATTTCTATATTAGTCATGTACATGGTGAAATACTGCCCTTTTCTGTGAATAGGAAAATTCTGAAAATGTTCTATGAAGATAATATCTAATGCCATAGGGCATCCTTATAAAATAGTAATTTTCTTAGCATTGATTTACTTGTGTCTTTCATTTACTTTATTGATTTATGTGTTTCCTTTTTGTTTTAGAATAAAGTAATATTATGATAACATGTTATATATTTTCTTTGAGATATGATTCTACTAACTTGTCATTAGTTCCATTTCATTTAAACATGGATTTATTTATATCTTAGGGAAGGGGAAAGACACTTATGTATTCTTCCCTCCCTTGTATTTGATATCCATCTGGTGAGAGTGTTTCAGGTTAATAGATCTTTTGTAAATCATATAGTTCTCATGTGCTCTAGAGATAAGCACATGTCCCTGAGTTGGAGCTAGATGTTAGACCTTAGATTCACTTCAGTGCAACTCATATTTTTTCACCAAATGTGACCTTAGATCATATGAGCAGATTGTGTTCCTATCATGATGATGTTAGATCTTATATTACCATGAAAATATGTGCCACCATGATGCTTTGTACTATAGTATCATTGATTAGCCAAACTTTTGACCTTCTTTTACTTATGTATTGTATTGGACCATGCTTAGATGATCTATGTAAAAGTGTTTTTTTACCTAGGTGGTAGCTCTCGACCCTTTGTGGTTGGTCGTGGATCATCTTCTTAGTCCTCATTTAAGGATAGTTCTTTCTATTACGACTTGGTTGACTATCACTTGGAGGTTATTTCTAGCCAAGGTAGGTACATGAGGGTCTTGGGATGGGTCTACAAGGACACATGACTTAGAGAACCTATAGGATTTTTTTCATTTCACTCAATGCAAAATTGTTTCTCATGTTGTAAGGGTTGTCATACCTATGGGAGAGAACTTATCTTATGCCTAAGCATGAATTTACTTTATGTATTTTTCACACTATGGCCATGGAATTTTAGATATGACTCTATAGTTTATCATGCAGAGACACAATTTATGAGGTAGTTTCATAGATCTTGAGGCAGTTTATGGATCCCTAGTCATAAATCACATCATCCAAGGCACTTTTGGGTTATTTCTACATTCATTAGTCTTCTCATGACATGCCATGTCCTAAATCCTTGAGCACTCTCATCAGTCTCTCATTTGGAGGAATTTGGTACTTGATTTGAGGGTTGACTTCCTTGGAGGACAATTCTATTAGTTGTTTGGTGACTTGTTTAGCAAATGTGGACACATCATGACTTGAGGAGAGTCCTTTCATGATTTTGGACATTGATAGCATGTTTTGAGGATTTTATTTCACCTTTGAGACGTCCCAAGTAGTTTTTGTATCCTATTTGGAGGATCCACTCCCTCTTTCGGACCTCATTTACCCCACACGTATGACCATATCACTCATTGAGGATAGATGTTGGCATCTTTTGGGAAATTTATTCATTCAATGAGAAACTTGACATATTTTGAGGGTATCCCATTGATTTTGGGAGAGACGTTGAGCCTTTTGGACCCTATTTCATCCTCATTTGTTGGATGACCTCCTCTCTTGGAGGAATTATTGTACATGTGGCAAGTCTTTATTGTATTTTTACTTGGTCTCTTTTTGTTAATTGGAAGACAAGTTAATTTGTATTTCTCCTAGGATATATCTAAGGAGATAGGAAATAATAATGAATGACAAGGATGATGAATCTTCCTCTATAAATAGAGGCTCCTCCTATCATTCCAATTTCTTGTCGTTGTTGGATACCTTTTTGAGATTACAATTTTGTTGAATATCTACCTATTGAGGCATTATTGTCAATTCTTGGAGCTCTTATCTCTTGGTTTATTTTGGTACATTAAATATTTTTTGTGTTTTCTCAAGACTACTACAAGCTTTCAAGATCAATCCATTTGAAGGGTAAGCATACCACTTGGAGGTAAGATGTCCCAGGGTAAATCCTTTCTTTGTTCCTTTGTTAGTTTGGTATTTTCTTTGTTCCTTTGTTAGTTTGGTATTTTCTTAATTCCTTTCTTTGTTTTTCCTTTAGATCCCTATAAATGGTATTTAGTATTTGTATCAAGCTATAGTTTATCTTTTTGGCAAAGGTGATTCCTTTGGGAAACCCTTCTTGTAGGGAATTGGTCTACATACTTTATACTGATCAGATAGGACACTAATTTACCCCTAAGGTTCTAGTATCTTATCCCTAATCCATTAATATATGGTAGGCCAATTTTAAGAGGGGCATACTTCTTGACCATATAATCCCTAGTTGGAATAAGGTTCTTGTCTTCTCCCAACAACCAACCAAAAACCCCAAAATCCAAAAACTTTTATTTTATTTTTTAGAAAACAATCTAATGGAAAATAAGAGAAAAATCATAATTTGGATTTCCTTCCTAGTCTAGTGCAAAGTTCATTGTTTATCTTATTTCCTAGACAAGTTTATTAGGGGTTTGTCCTTCATTTATTATTTCTAAACCCTAAAGAGGAAAATCAGCCTTATAATATTGTCTTAAAGGATTTAATTGTATTGTTTTGGGTTGATTTTAAGGCTTTCTCAAATATGGAAATTGCATAACATAAATAAAAATCAGATTTTAGGAAGCCCTAGGACTAGGTTTTATGCTCAAAAGTTCATTTACATTTATACCTAGCCTCTATTTCATTAATAACTAGAGTATTGCTAGAAGTTTATCTTACATTTATAGTCATGAAATTCATCTCCAAAATTATTTTAATTGCATATCATTCATTTGGAGATTGTTTGGGTGAATTCTAGTGCTAATGTTGGACAACCTAAATGGGAATTCACTCTTGTCTTCCAAGTTCTCATTTATTAGATGGATATACTATTGTGAGATTTATTCTAACATATTTGGTATTTGTTGCATATCTCAATACCTAGCTAAATCATTCAAGATGTATTGTATATAAGTGGAAAATATCCCTCTTGGATGGTTCTTTATTCACTATAAATCTAGAATTCAGCATTTATTCATCATTAAAACATATTTGTAAGCGTGATACATCCTTAAGTTTGTCCATATTTCAACATATGATTAATTATCACTTAAAGAACAAAATACACCATCAATTTATTCTATATGATTTCATTCCTTATGATTTAAAGTAGTTTAAAGTGATGTATTGCAAGTATCCTCTTCTAAGTTTAATTTATTGGAATTATAATCATCTAAATGCAAATATGAAGTTGTCTTTATTGTTTATCTTATATCAGATTTGGCACACACATCCAGTAGCTCCTAAATATTTTCTCTTAAGTGGATACTTTGTGGTTTATGTTATTTATCTTGGATTGTTATCTTAAGGCATATAATCACTTGTTAGAATCCTTGTACTTTACATTTTCCATGCATGTTGTGGATTCATTGAAGTAAACCATAAGCTTGCATGATATTAATTGACTAAATATATTTATTCACATATCTATCATTGGTAGATAGGGATACCCTTTAACACACTCGCCCCCCCTATAATGTAGCATGTCTATTATATTAGCATAAAAGAGAAATAATGCAGAGAATAACACCAAGATAGCAATAGAATACGAAAATATTGTAGAGATAACAGTGGAACAACAAATTATATGGAGCTACAACACCAGATATACCTTTATTAATAGGAAACAATGTTCACTTTCCTCTTCAAGGGGGAAACCTCCACCAAATCATAGCTCTATTACAATAATTATTCAAGACAAAACTTCTCATACCTTATGCTCCTATTTATACTAAATCTATCTATCCAAAAGAACAATCTAGAGGAAGATACTTCTAGAAGCAGAAGCTTCTATTAGGTCTTCTTACATTTGACTTACTCCTCCTTATTGCTAAGCCTTATTAATATTGACCTTTATTACATGGAAATATATTATTCTACCCACTTCAGGGGTTAGGTAGGTTAGGTCCCTAACATGCCCTCCCCCTTAAAATCAGCCTTGTCCTCAAGGCTAGAGATGAGGAAATTGTTGCAGAATGGTAGTTGGCTCCTAGGTGGCATCTACTGGAGTTGTATATTTCCACTAGACTAAAACTTCCTTGATGGTACACTGACAAAGACGAATCTCACACTGGTCCAAAACTGCTCATGGATGCAACTATATGGATCCTTCTTCATCCAACTTAGGAAGGTTGGTTTGAGTTTGGCACTTAGTTCCAATCACCTTCTTTAAGAAGGAGACATGAAAAATAGGATGGAGCCTAGAAGGACTGATCAAAGCTAATTGATAGGCCACCTGTCCCACATGCTTGAGAAATGTATAAGGACCATAAAATTTGGGTGTTGGTTTCTGACATTATTCAACCTTGAGTGAAGCTTGCTTATAACGTTTCAGTCGAAGAAATACTTGGTATCCTTCAACAAATAGACATTATGAGTGACCTTGATCTACTTGTTTCTTCATGTGATTCTCAGCCATGACCAAATTCTATTTGAGGTTACTGAGAATAACCTCTTTATTTGTAAGCGTTTAGTCAATCGCCTGGACCTTTGAGACACTTGGCATGTAGGAGATAACGAAAGGTGGATTTTGTCCATATACCGCTTCAAAAGGAGTCATGTGACTAGTTGTATGGTAATAAGTGTTGCACCACCATTCAGCTAATGGTAACCATTGAGCCCATTGATTTTTCCTTCCAGAGGCAAAACACCTCAAATATGTCTCCAAACACTTGTTGACAACTTTAGTTTGACCATTATTTTGGGGATGATAGGTGATTTTGAGATGCAATTGGGTGCCCTGTAGCCTGAAATGTTCTTGCCAAAATTTTTTGGTGAAAGTGGATTCTCGATCATAAACAATATAATGAGGTGTGCCATGAAGCTTGAAGACATGATCCATGAAAATTTGAGCCAGAGTGGATGCGGTAAATGGGTGTTGAAGAGAACATAAATGAGCATACTTGGAAAGATGATCAATGACCTCCATGATGACTGAATTATTGCCTGATTTAGGTAATCCCACAATAAAATCCATAGATATGTCCCTCCAAATAGCAGGTGGAATGGGAAGAAGTTTTAGTGTGCCATGCAATTTGATTGTTTTTCCCTCCTTGTGTTGACAAACATCACATTCTACCACAAAATTGTGAATGTCCTTTTTCATACCATCCCATAAAAAAAGAACGTTTGATCCAGTCATAGGTTTTGGTAAACCCTAAATGCCCAATTGTGGGTGTAGCATGAAGCTTAGAAAGCACTATGGATTTAAGTTGTTACTATTTACTTAAATACAAACAGCCTTTGTAACAAAGCTCATCATTGTGCCAAGAGTACCCTGGTGAAACTGGAGAGTTGTCTTGCAATTGTTGGATCAGATGCAAAATCTTATGATCTTCTAGCCATTCTTGGTGAACAACTTGAAGGAAATATGGTAAAATGAAGGAGAGGGAGAAAAGGGACCCTTCATCTTCATATTTTTGTGAAAGAGTGTCAACAACCACATTTTATTTGTCTTTCTTGTAAATGATCTCATAATAATATCCAAAGAGATTAGACACCCATTTTTGTTTCTCCGGGGAGGAAGGTCATTGTTCCAAAAAATACTTGAGGGTTTGATGATTTGTCTTAATTTGGAAGCATTGCCCCAAGAGATAAAGTCACCAGATATCCATGGCATGAAGAATATCCAACATTTACATTTCATAGATTGATTGGCCCAAATGGTGTTCTGACAATTGTTTGTTGGTAAATGCAAAAGGTCTTGCCTCTTGCATAAGGACTACTCCAATTCCTCTCCTGGAGGCATCACATTCTAGGACAAAGGTCTTTGTGAAATCAAGAAGGGTCAATTTTGGAGTAGTGCACATTGTTACACGTTAAAATTACTCAACTGGATAAGTGTCGCATATTCCTCTCAATTGTCGTAAGTATCGCATCTTCCTTACGACTTTCGCAAGTGTCGCAAGTTGTTCACAAGTGTCGAAGACATCATTCAAGCATACTACCATAATGACGACACTAAGGGGGAACTTAAAACATCTCATGTACTTGGTTTGGAGAAGGAGAACTGGTTAACTGGAGTCAAGGGACTCTTGACACCTGAAAAGAGCTCTGAAACAATGGTTTTGAGGGTGAGCGCTCCCTTATATCAGCCTTAGGAGCGTTGGCACCCCCCTACAAGGCTTCAGGGAGAGTTATAACACTCTCCTACCCTTTTACAGGAGCACTACTCACTTTTGGAGCGTTGGCACTTCCCTTAAGCTTCTCAGGGAGCGCTACAATGCTCTGACACCCCTTTTTCAGGAGCACTGCCTAATCTGAGGCAGTAGTTTGCCCGTTGAGGAGAATAAGGGGAGGATATTTCAAGATTAGAAGGCAGTTGCATTCAAATTCTTGGTTTCATCAGGAGATCCCTGATCTAAGGAAGAGGTTCCCCAACTTGTTCTAAAGATAACTCAAGAGGTTAAGCTCCTCTTAACCTATATAAGCAAGCTCTACGATGGTGGAAAAGGGAAGGAAGAATTGCTAGCATGAAACCTATGATCTCATAGGAAACACACAATCAGCCAAAGGAGAGTGATCAGTGAAGCTGCTATTATCCAGGTTGTGGATCTTTCGAGCAAGGGTTAGACAAAGAGGACCCAACAAAGTTGTCACATTCGCATCTACGATTGTAAGTACTACTGTCGTTATTCTCATTAATATGACACGCTTGGCCTGTTTCTTTCTAGTTCGTGTCTAATGCTACATGAACTTATCATTGATAGATAGATATGTTTTCAAGCTAACATAAATAGAGTAGGAAGTGGTTGTATCTTATTTGTCTACAGGACTCAGCGAGGAGCAAAGGATCAAAGCGCAACTCGGAGCGTGCAGGGACAAACGTCGATAAAAAGGTACTTCTATTCTCCTTCCTTCTCATGTGTTATTTTAGATAGATTTGAAAGGAATTCAGTGTCCATGTTAAGCATTTTCTGTCTTAGAGTTAGGGTCAAGCTCTTAGAGGCGATCTACCTGTCCACAGGGAGATTTTCCTACAACAAAAACTGGCGACTCCACTGGGGAGATAGCCTCAAATCAAAATTTCTTATTTTGATTTCTCCTCATTGACCTTGTTCTACCCCTTGATTGTTTCATGACCTGATTGGCTCCTTACCCCATCATACTCAGCATATTTGTCGAGTTTGAATTGCAATTTTTGGAATTTTTTGACATTTTTGGGAGTTTTTGACCCTGGTGCCCCTGTCCTTGTGTTAACAGAGTGTCAGTGCTCCCCCATAGCCTTAAACAGTGCGCTATAATGCTCCTTTCCTTTGGCAATAGAGCGCCAACCCTCTTTTGGCCAATAAACCTTCCAGAATTGCCTTTTTTAGGGTTTTTCTTTGTGCCTCTCTTGCTAGGTCACCTAGTGAGCCAATCCTTCTTCTTTCCAGCTTGGATATCTGTCTTTTGCTTGAAGAACAAACATCTTACTGTTTGTATTTTGTAACCTTCTTCACTATTGTTGCTGATTTTTTCTGTTATTTGGAATTTGAAACCCATGCATTGTCTTTCTCTCCTCATTAACTGAACGGAAAACTCTGGTGAAGGTCATCAAAGGACTACAGATCCTTTCATTTTGATTTTGGTTAAAGATCATTGTTCTTCAACTTTTTCTTTTGGGTGTGAAGTTTGATTTCTCTTTGATTTCTTCTTTTCTTTCGCTTTTTCGTTTTGATTATGAAGAGAGGGTGTATTGTTTGTATGATTCTTGCTTGTGTTGGTTTGATTTTCATTCATCCAAGAAGATAATTAGCAAGACGAGCCTTGTTTTGAATTAAGCATTATTCATATGAAAACAATAAAAAAACATCTTCATCATTGATTGTGCATGTTAGAAGGCATCTAAAAAGTTTTAGCATCACATCAGGATTTGATTGAGAAATTGTTTGAGGACATTCCTTATTCGTGCTTGTTAGTGAAAAGAAATCTCTGTCTCCCTTAGATAGATGTTCATCGAAACGAAATGAATGCTTATCATCTCTTATGCATTGTTGGGACTGAGTCACAATTCCATTCATTTCACTTCCATGCACCCCTTTTGAGTAAAGAACAGCTCTAAAATGAACGCTAATTAAAAGTTATCTAGAACTTTTTCTTTTCTAAGATCCTCCACCAACAGTAGAATAGGCTTAGTACTTTGGATTAGGCTGTGAGCATAACTCTCCAAAGTTTTCAAAACAAATAGTAGCATTCTGAGTTAGGGAGAGTCAAATCCAATCATCATATAAGTTTTCCTGGGATCCCCCTCTCACACAAGGGTTACGCACGAGGTCGCATTCGGGTGAGCTACAAGGACTAACCCTCCGTGGTTTAACTGATTGTGGTGGTCAGGTCGTATTATGGGGGTCACTTCGAGGTAAATCCAAAATTACTGCGTGGAATCCTTTTAGTTGATTTCGGGCTCAATACCCTACCCATACATTCTGATCGGACTGTCGATTGTTCCCGCCTAGGGGCTGACTGCAAATTGGTAACCTTAGTGGCCATAATCTTTAGGGTCTTACAAAAGGTGACGGTGATGGGAAGTCTCACTGAACCTGGAGCAGACATTGGTCAAACTCACTCGGGCTCCTTGGAGGGTAAATCCACAATTACTGCATGGAATCTTGCACCAAGGCATAAGTCCGTTAAGTAGGTCACCATTGTAACTGTTCCACCCTATCCCCACCCCTTCTAGACTTGATCATGCGATGTTGGACTTCATCACCAACTAGTACGGTCATCAAAAGAAGGTCTTGTTTGCTTGGTTGTGATTCTTAGATTTTCATTAGCGTATACTGTTTCTTTTTAGTAGTTGGCCATAGATCTTTTTCGCTGGCTCTTTTTCGCCAACATTGACCCTCCACGATGCTCACGGAGGCTACAGGGACTTCCTCCAGAAAATATGGAAGGAAACACCCCTTTACCCCCTCATTCTATGGAGGAATCTCCTCAACAGAGCGAGGCTCAAAATACTACAACTTCCCAAGAAGAAGTTCCCACTCCTTTGGAGAATTTTCGAATTGTTTCAGAATCTCCGGAAGCTTACCGTATTCCGGAGGGATATGAATGACGTATCCTACATCTGAATTCCACTGGTGAATTTGTCGTCGTCAATTCTTCTGACATTCCGGCTGGGTCTCATCAAAACCCTTTAGCTGATGACCCTTTTTTGGACCGCAGACATTGTTCGGAGTCCACCACGTCTAGTGTGAGATCTTTATGGAACTGGAGAAGGTGTCGACGTAAATTTTTCCTACACCGTACCCCTAAATCATTTTACCAGTACCACCACTTTTACAGCCACACCACCCGTTGGTCCGAACATACCATCCGTTGGCCCAAGTTCTACTATTCCCCTCCAGACGGCTCATTCTACGATAGCCCCTCACATTCCAACTATTCCTGTCAGTAATGCGGTAGTCAATCAAGCTGCGATTGGCACACCTATAACACCAAGACCTACACTCCCTTTTGGATTCAGGGCATTGAATGCTTCCACTACCACCACTGCCCAAACAACTACCACCCAAGTTATACCGGGAAGTTCCATACCTATCCAACAACCCAGAGGGACCGGTCTTGGTGGTCCTAATCTGCTCAGCGGCACCGGTCAGTCTTCTACGTCTGGCTTTCAAATTCCAGGAACTCTACCTCAATTTGGGGGCATCCTCCCATCGGAGGACAAATTCCATTCAGGGGGCAGCCTCAATCCGGAGTCTACCATCAACCGCACAGACAAAATGTGTCCGCCGCACCCAATCTGTGGAACGTCCTTTTTCAAGGAAACCCACAGTCCTCGGCAGGAAAAAATACTCAGACTCTGCAACAACCCCCTTATGGACAAATGCCAAACCCAACCTATAACCCAAAAAACCCATCCGGTTATCCTCCACTCACACATGCTTCTCAAAACACCTCAAATCCTGTTTACTTTGGTCAAAACCAACCTCACATGAGAGGGCCCACTAGTTATAATTATCCATATAACCCAGTAATGAGCCCCACTGGTGTCCCTCTACCACACCAACATTACCCACAGATTAACCGACAACTCCCTTTTCTGGCTACCCTGGATCTTCCAGACTTGTCTCAGTTAACGAATGATCCTATTTATCATTCTCCGGTTTGGCCAGCTATTCCAGCTAAACTTCCTTCTGACATCCCAAAATTTGACGAAAAGTCCGGAGAAGACCCAAACAACCACATGATGACGTTCCATTTGTGGTGTTCATCCAACTCTCTCATGGATGATTCTATCCGTTTGCGTCTTTTCCAACGAACACTTATGGGTTCCGCAGCGAAATGGTATATTAAATTACCATGCACATCTTTTCACGATTTCAACTCCCTCGCCATGTCCTTCCTCATGCACTTCCAACTACCCATTCGATATGAGATGGGTACTGAACTATTAACCTCCCTTCACCAGAAAACTTCCATACATATCTCTGATCATATTCATGAATGGAGACGATGACGAAGGCTAATCAAAGTGGTCATTCCTGACCAATTGTTAGCAGAATGGTTCACGAAATCATTGTTACCCCAGATCACTCGTGATGTTGCCATGGGCGGCGTAGTCACTGAGGAAGAAGCCATTGCCTGAGCTCAGTACTTAGACTTAGTCTATTCACAATCCGGTACTCTGTATGATTTGATACCGAATGCTACCCGTGCCACTAACGATCCATCCAAACCATCGTCTGCTTCCCATGCAGATGGAGTTATTGGCTCTGTCAAAACCCAATCTACAACCCAGTCGACTGGAACAATTCAACAGCCCGCTTCGACAGCTACTCCCAGTCTGACTACATCCTCTTCTACCCCCCTTCAAACTCAGGTTTCTGATGTGAATGCGATCCAATCAACACCTTCACAACAACTTGGGGACAAGAAGAAAGAAAAAAATAAACCAAAGAAAAACAATAACAACGAACAACCCAAAACCCAACCACAAACCCCTGCTGCCGGAAAACAACCACAACGGAAACCGAAATTCCCATGTCTCATTTATGGAAACGATCACTACACTCGAGACTGCCAACATCGCGATGAAGTGGCCAAACTTTTCAAGGGAAATTCACAACCCACTGTGCTTAATTAGCCTTTCCCACAGCAGCAATCTTTGGTTGCACAAACCCCCATGCCGGAGGGTAGTTCCAACCAACCCCATGATGAGGCCTCGACAGGTGCCCACATTTACATGTTTAACAGGGTTAATTTAACCACTCTCTCTGCGACATATGACATGCCAGTTAAACCTGATAAGCTGAAGATTGCTAACGGTTCTCCGCCGGACCCGTTGCCATCCTCCGCTAATCCTCCATCTGTTAGCCCTCCATCCAGGCCTCTCCAGATTGAGAAACAGTCTTTTGACTCCATCTTACACCCTCCTAAGAGCACCATCTGGAAATCTACTTTCAATCCTAACTCACGGGCTGCCCAAAATTACAATATTGTAGAAGATTTGGCCCAAGCATCGTGTGCTATGTCCGCCTTGGGAGTTCTACAACACTGTCCCAGCAAACGTAGAATGCTCTTAGCCGCTATCGGCACTTTTGATCCCGAGTCATCAAACAACCTCACTTTTAATCTAGATGACCATCAACTGTGACTCTCCCACCAGCTAGCTTTCCAAATCGATGTTGTTGTTCACAATCAACAAATCCACCGAACTATCCTAGATGAGGGAGCCTCTACCTGTGTCATGTCTCTAGACTGTTGGAAAGGCTTTAAATCACCCACCCTTAACGAATCCCCTACAATGTTATGCGCTTTCGATGGATGAGGTTTTCATCCTCACGGATTATTTCAATCCTTAGCTATTCAGTTGGGTGGAAAAATTGTTACTATTGACGTTGAGGTGGTCGATGCTCGCCTCGATTACAACCTATTACTCAGAAGAAGTTGATTCTACGCTATAACTGTCGTCGCCTCGTCGGTGTTCCGATGTGTACAATTCCCCCATCAAGGCAAAATTGTCACCGTCAATCAGCTTGATTTCTATACACCCGACGCTCCCATCCTTGCCACCAACAACATTCCTTTTTTGGGAGACCACGCAGTTACGTATGAAAGCGTTGGTGTTGGCTTATTGAAAGATTCTAGCCTTATGGGTACTTTTCCTACACCACTTCCACCTACTGCACATCATATTACCATTGTCAATATGGTCTTGACTATGCCTTATCAATCCTTGGAATCATTTGACCCTTGGGTTGTACCTAGTCCTTTGGAATTCGATGTGCTCAGTGACACTATACCACTCAGCCCAGCTGAAACCGCATACGTAGCTATCCAATCTGCCTCTCCCTCTTCCAACAATTCGAATTCATTGGCATCCGATGCCTTTTCGATGCCCTCATGGTTGGATTCCCTATCATCTGTCATCGATTACATTTCCCACATTTTCCCTTCAGATGAATCGATTATGGAAATGCTCAACATCGATGACTTACCTTAGGATGATAACCATCATCGATCCTGTTTTCTTTCGTCGTTGGAAAAAATTCGCAGAGACACACACTCTGTCTTCCCATTTGATGTTACCCATGCTCCGCAATCTCCTATCCTCACACAAAATACTTTCTCTGAGGGGAACATGAGTAACATCTCTACTACGATCATGATCAACATTTCGATCAAAGAAGGTGTCGTGGAAAACATTAATCTAGGTGCTAATTTCACAACTGACGAAGTGGTCTCTTACACCGCTTTGTTTAAATAATTCCGCGATGTATTTGCATGGAGCTATGAGGAAATTTCAGGGATCGACCCTTCAATTGTCGTACACAAAATCAAAACTTACCCTGACGCAAAACCAGTTCGACAGAAACTTCACCTGGTTCATCCCAAGAAAATCGCAGCTATAAAGGTGGAGGTTGAAAAACTTCTAAAATTTGGCTTCATCTATCCCGTCCCTTTAACCGAATGGGTTTCCAACCTTGTTCCGGTTGCCAAGAAACAAGGGACCATCCGTGTTTGCGTGGATTATCGAGATCTCAACAAAGCTTGTCCCAAGGACAACTACCCTACACCCTTCATCGATCAAATCATCGACAATTGCGTAGGGAGCGTAATCTTCTCTTTCATGGATGGATTTTATGGATATAACCAGATTGAAATCTTGCCTGCGGATCAACACAAGACATCCTTCATCTGCCCTTGGGGTACTTTCACCTACAGAAAGCTACCTTTTGGCCTTAAAAATACTGGGGCTACTTTCCAGCGATCCATGTCATACGCTTTTCATGACATCAAACATATAGCAAAACCATATCTCAATGATTTACCTGCCCATTCGCTAAACCGATCCGATCACATTGATCATTTACGGGTGATTTTCCTTCGATGTAGGTTCTACCATATTCGTCTGAACCCACACAAATGCATTTTCACTGTCGAATCTGGTCGACTCCTCGGTTTCATTGTCTCCAAAGACGGTATCAGGGTGGATCCCTTAAAGATCAAGGCCATCTTAGACTTACCTCCACCTACCAATTTAACCCAACTCCAGAGTTTGCAAGGCAAAGAAAAATTTCTTTGTCGTTTCATCTGCAACTATGTCGAGATCACTAAAGGATTTATGTGGTTACTGCAAAAAAACATCCCTTTCATCTGGGATGCAACTTCCCAATGGTCATTTGATGCTCTCAAGCATGATTTGACCCACGCACCTTTGTTACATCCTCCTGAATATACAAAGGATTATATACTTTACTTGGTCACTTCTACTTCCACCATTGTGATGGTGTTAGTTCAAGAAGACCCCAACGGCAAAGAACATGTGATTTATTATCTAAGCAATAGTTTATCTGGACCCAAAATCAGATATTTGCATGTTGAGAAACTGGCTCTGGCAGCCATCATCGCTATCCAAAGGTTCTGCCACTACATCTTATTACGCACCACCACGGTAATCACAGACTCCAACCCTATGTACCACGTCTTGATACGTCAAGTACTTGGGGGAAAATATTCAAAATGAATCGTTATTCTTCAAGAATTCGATCTAGAGTTTACAAAGGCCAAAGCCAAAAAATCCCTGGTGTTTTCCGAGCTCATTTGTGCTCTCCCTCGTGTCGATGAAAACATTGAACCTAGAGATTCTCTCCCCGATGAATCTCTTTTCCTCATTAGCACCTCTGATCCTTGGTACGGAGACATTCTCCTCTACCTTCAAACCCAACGTTTTCAGCCCAACATCTCTCGCAAAGAGCGTCAACACATTCGTCACCACGCTCGTCATTATCTCATCATTAGAGACACCCTATATCACTGAGGTATTGACACCATCCTTCAGCGATGTCTAATTCACGAGGAGGCTGAACACATTTTGAACGATTTCCACCTTGGCGCTTGTGGCGGTCACCTTTCCGGGATGGCCACAGCCCAAAAAATCCTACGTGCCGGCTACTTTTGGCCCTCGATTTTCAAATATTGCATCGAGGCTGTTAAAAAATGCCCTCCCTGCCAACTTTTTAACAAGAAGGCACGCACCCACCCTACTGCGTTGCACCCTATTATCGCCATCGACCCCTTTGCCAAATGGGGTATCAATTTCATGCAGTGTAAGCCTACCTCAGTCGAGGGGCACGGTTACATCATCGTCGCCATTGATTACTTCACCAAATGGGCTGAGGCTATGCCTACCTTCCTGAATGATGGTTGTAATATAGCTCTATTCCTCTTTAACCACATCATAACTCATTTTGGTGTACCAAGTGCCATTTTCACTCACCATGGTGCACACTTCAAAAACCAGATGATGAGCGAGTTACATGTCAAATTGGGTTTTATCCATGAAAACTCATCCCCTTACTACCCTCAAGCGAACAGACAAGTTGAGGCTATCAACAAAGTCCTAAAAACCATGATCCAACGCATGGTAGGGGAAAACAATACATCGTGGCATTTACAATTGTTCTCCACTCTCTGGGCCTATTGCACTTCTACGAAAACTTCAACTGGATTCACTCCTTTCCAGTTGGTCTATGGCATTGAATCCATCCTACCAATCGAGTGTGAGATTCCATCACTCAAACTAAAAATCGAACTCCTGCCCCATACTTCTGCTGAAGAAGAACAATTCTTGTATCTGTTAGGACCTCATATTGTACCTTTTTTACCATACTTTTTACCATTATTATACCCTTCATCACTTATATTTAGATTCATAACACCACCTCATCTGATCATTCCAAGGTATACAACATCCTTTCTCATTACTATACGCTTAATCTATTTTGCATAACATTTTACATCGTTTTTGTACTTAACCATTGATTAGAAGTGCATAAGTGTCCATATTTGTAGAATAGTATTCAAGGCCGATGCTGAAACACAAAACTGTTCAAAGTCGTTGTTGTGCTGACGCTGAAACACGAAAGCTGTTACACAGTCCGAGGACGCATATGCTGAAACACGGAGCTGCTACACAGTCTAAGGTCGCATATGCCGAAACACGGAACAGCTATATAGTTTGAGGACGCAGATGCTGGAACACGGAGCTGTCACTCAGTTCAGAAGTGCAGATGCTGAAACACAGAGGAGACCGCCACGATGCTGAAACACGAGCCATGACAGTTAGCAGTCAAGGCCGACACAGTCAAGGGCGCAATTCACGTGGCTGAAACAGCTCGTGAATTGCGATGCTGAAACAGCATCAGCAGCTATGAGAAGGAGTTGTTACACCAGCCATAACAGCAATACCTCGTTCAGCTCCTGTATTGGCATTCGGTTGCGTGAGAATAGGACATCCTATGCTAATTTAGAAAGAAGATCCGATTTAGCGTAGGATTCAGATATGCTTTGTAATGATTATATCGAAGGGATTTCCCCTTTAAATTCAGGAGAAATCACCATTCGGGGGATCCGAATTTTGATGTATTGAAGAACTTCATAGAAGCGGGATGCATTCTGTACTTCCAATTTGTAATGTGATATTTCAACAGATGAATATAAGACTACTTTGATTACTCATTTTTAAGCTTTCTCGTTTCAGGGGAATCTTGTGAGAAGGGAGGGCCCACCTTCATCACAAGATTCACCCATTAGTTAGAAGTGTGTTGTTTAATTTCTGTTTGTGTTTTGTTTAACTGTCGTTTGCTG
>JZKD02S1291729.1:160170-172773 GCA_000966675.3 Picea glauca | reverse complement strand
AGGATTCTTAATTAAGATTTAAAAGAATTGCAATAGGGGAATTGCTTTCCTGTGATTTAATTCAGAGCATCAGTTCAAGCAAGAATAAATAGTGTGAATTTCTTTACTACAACACGAAGTGCTTTTGGAATTGAGCATATATAGTGCGTGGCTATCTTTGAAACAAAAGACTTCCCTGGGTTGATAATTTATGTTTCACTTGGTTGTTTAAAATCAATTAAGCAATTATAGTGACCAACAGTATCTATCCAAATTGGACGAAACACATCGCGATGTTGCTCTCACCAATGAGGCACATCAGAAACGAATTAAGAGTCAATATGAAAAATCCGTCCACCCTTGGACTTTTGCAAAAGGAGACTTAGTCCTCATTTACGACCAAGCTCACAACAAATTGGGGATAGGAAAGTTAGAGCCCATGTGGCATGGTTCTTACATCGTGAAACGTGTCCTACATAAAGGTGCCTACAAATTAGTTGATAATGATGGAATTTCCCTGGGAGAGCCTCGAAACGAGGTTTACCTTAAAAAGTACTATGCCTAGATCACCTAGCATCTGTACTTTGTACATTATTGTATTTTAGTTTGGTGTGTCTATTTATTTCGCGTGCTCGAGTCTTTACCATTGCCACTCATGACTGTGCCTGTGTTTTTCATGTGCAGATGACGTCTTCCTTTCCTATCTTTTTTGGGTTCGTGGATTGCGCTAGCCGACATACTCGAAACATTGCTTCGGCAGCATGGGTTATTTACCAGTTTGACGAGGTGGTGAGTTCAGGAGGCATCTGCATAGGACCAGCAACCAACAATATTGTTGAATATCATGTTGTCATCGGAATGTTGACCCAAGCCTCCTCCCTAGTTATCTCTCGTATCATTGTGTACTTAGACTCCCAACTCGTGGTTTATCAACTCAACCGTATCTACGCTATCCGTAGTCCTATCCTGCTACGTCTACACTTACAAGTTCATCGTCTAGAACGAATGTTCGATTACATCGAATATAGACACATTCCAAGAGAACTTAATAGTGTTTCAGATTCATTATCTAATTATATCATGGATCGGTATCTTTCCCACATATAAGATTTAAGGAAAGCAAAATTTTACATTACATGTAAATTAAAACACGTCACATACATCATCATGTACAAATCATTGGCATCATAAAAACTCGAAACTTTATATATATATATATATGGCATGACTGAAATGTTTGTATTACATCAAAAAGTATGTAGAAGAGAAAAATATTAGGTCTTTCCACCCATACAACGTTGCCTGACAAGGCTTACAAAAATATGATCACCGGAGAGACTCTAATCTCCCTGCACTACATTGTGTTGTGAGTAACACACCACTGCACGCACTACGCACCTCAATAGAGAATTGATATTCTTCGGTACTCCCACAGTGTGTCGCTGCAGATGTAAAGGAACTTCTCCCCTCCGCAAAGGAGGAATGCCCATCGTAAGGCCTTGGAGGTTTCTCTCAACCTCCCAGAGACCCATCACCGGTACTGCCGGATCCGCTGCAACCGAGATGCCCCCACGACGTCCTGGTACCGGTACATCATCCGAACGCACTGCTCCCTTGTCTGCATGTTGGAAACAATACATCTGTTAAAACTCTTCTACAAACCCAAAAAAAATATATACATCAAAAACTTTAAAAAACAAAAACTAGACAAGATATGGCTCAGTCTTTTACCTGACTCATCCCAGTCTTCCCCTGCGGGAAAAATCAAATCCATGCTCCCGCAGAAGTCTACCTCAGCATAAGGGAAGTCCTCTATCCAGAGATACTGTCGTCTCAGCCAGGCAAAGAAATCTCCAGTGAAATGGAACTCTGACTCTGACACTAGCCTTGGAGACAGACTAGTCCACCTCTCCATCCTCGGTTCATCCACTAGTCGCACCACCAGTGCTATCCGAGGTTGCATCTAGGCGATGCGCTCTAGAAAAAATGAGACCAAAAATGAGCCATAACCAAACTACTTATGTCCAGTCCTTCACCGTGAAATCTATTCCTTCACATTTCGAACAAACCCTGCACTCCAGTTGAACGGTGTTGGTTCCAAACACTAAACACCGTAATCCACCTGCGATCTTGATGTCGGATGAGCATTAGTGCTGCCTGTCACGCTCGTGATAATAAACAGTATAGACCGGAGGGGAAATTCTTGAATATCCTTGATAGGGATTCTACCCCCTACCAGCCTTGCTCTTGGGATACAGTGGCATGCCAGATACACGTCCACTTGTTCAGGTAGTGCCCTCTGCCCAGAGAACAATATGGGGACCCCTCTTTTTGAGAGCCTAATCAAAAAGTACACATCTTCTAACTCAATGGTTAAAATATGTGTGCCAATTCAGAACCCTTGCTCTGCAACATCTCAGAGGCCAATCATATGCTCGAGCAATAAAATCTTTCTCTTCATTTTTTGCAACTTGAAGAATTTGAGCAAACCACAAGCTCGCAAAGCATCCCGTGTGTGAGGAATCCGCAAGGCGGCTAAGTCATCCATCTCATGTTCCCTCTCTTTCCACTCGATCATGGTCGCCAAAGTTATCTACAAAACAAAAAAATCAAGAAATCCATTATTTCCACGTTTTGGCAATTTCAGCAATTTTTAAAAGCAATTTAAAACATGAAATGAGTTGCCCACATCATTTAAAAGTAACCACACACTCTTTTATAACTACCACGCCCCCCCTATCCATTTAACATTCATCAAATGACAATGAAAACGTTTTAAAAATTCAAAACGACTTTGGGGGCTGCGTGGGCACATGGGAAGATTTTTTATGGGCTCTTTTACCAAAAAACGACCTATCTAATTGACTACAGGGGTGTTGACATCTTATCCATCCTTTTATAAAGCGTTTTTTGTAAAAGAATTCCCCTTTTCCATTAGTTTTTTAAAGAGGCCGATTTGGTTCTATTTGGGGCGACTTAGGGCTTCACATTTTAATTAAATGATTCTATTAAAATGAATGTGAAACCATGTGTTTGAAAGAGCAAGAGATGGACACCTACCTGGTCTAAACAGCAAGAAAAATGGTGAACTGTAGCTCTGGCAGTGAGCAAAACAAGATCCACTTCAAAACGAGATTCTCCACTACTCCAAAATCCTTGTGCAAAATGAAATGGTAAATGAAATTTCAATGAGTTGTTATTTATAAATTTTCATTTTTCATAAGGTATAGTCATTTTTGGGTTTCTCTAATGACATAATGGCTTTACTAAACCCTGGTTTGTAGTTTTGGCATCACAGGTTTCCTGGCAGTTCTGATGGATTATCCACCTTGTCGCATTTATGAGAATAGTCTTAGTTTGTTCTCAAGATCGATAATATGAGAACGTAACCGGGTAAAATTTTATCTCTTTTTTGGACCTGTATGGATACACGAACACACGAAAAAGGAACCCCCCTGGAGTCTACTTTAAACCATTTTCAGACTCTCTAAATATGAAAAGATTGTTGAGTGACCTTGCTTCCTTTCACACTCGTTAAAAGGTCAAAAAGGGCGTCTTTTGAGCGATAGTTTACCCCTTTTTCGGTCTCGTTGGACTACTGTACGAAAAAGGAACTGAGAGAGTTCTCTTTTAAGTGTTTTTCCAAACTCTATAATCCTGAAAAACCTTTGAGTTTTCTGTCTTTGGACTCATTAAAACACACATCGACAGGCCCATATGGGACTGATCCCTTACTTCTTCTGGTTCGTTAAACAAAGGAAGAGGGACTTACTGAAGGTGAGTTATATCGAGCATGTGTTATCCTCCTCGAGCTCATTAAATCAAAAAGAGGTACTTATCTATCTGGATGGGGGAAAAAATTGAAAGGAGCAAGCCAAACAGTCTCTTGAGAACATCATCCAGCACTTCTTAGAGTCTCCCTTGAACACGACACTTTTTCATTTTCACATATCATAATCCACTGAACCTCTACACTGAGCCAATCCTTCGAGTTCCTTTAACTCCTTTGGGTCACCCGACGCAAGTCATAGTACCCACTGCATAGTTTTGGTCCATGTCATGTTTTGTTGTTGTGCCTCAGTGTTCAAGGGAAGTATCCGTCTCGAGAATCAACCATCCCAAATATCTTGCCTCAAAACCTGTTTCAGTCCATGTCCATTTGATTTGCCAATTACATCTTTATGTCTGTTTTGTGTCGTTGATGGGGAATACATCAAGTCCCTCCCTCGACGAGTCTATTCCTATCGACTCCAACACATTATCCAGGAATTAGGCTTAGAAACTAGTTAGTACTTTGGAACCTGCATGCCTCAATGGCAGGCCTCCTCACATTCGACAGTGGCTTTACATAATTGACCCCTGATCGAATGATTCCATGGATGTTCGACCTCAGCTCATATATTCACATTCGCTGGAATGTACTATGGTACCTTGGGAATCATTGACATTAATGGTGATCTCCCTCGCACTTGTTAACGGTTCACACCATTGACCAGTAATCAAGTGGTTTCTGCCATGTTCGACGTCAGGACATCTATTCACATGGTCAGATTCATACCATATTGGGATTGGTAAGAAGACCTTGGGTTGAGTGATCACTTTGATATATGTTTTTCCTAGACTACGAAGGAATTTCTATTGAACAAAGAACACATACACTGTCACATAGATCCACTTTGTATTGGTCATGGCTATGTTTTATCTTTTCGTAGATCCACTATGTATTCTTTGTCTCTACGATCAGTCCGAGTCATCAGATTATAGATCCACATTGTATCTTCAGTGGCTATACCTTTTTGTCAATACAATTATAGATCCGTAGTGTATTTTATGGCGGCCATATCTCGCAAGTCTTGATCACCCAAGCATAGGTATGCCTGCCTTGGGTTTTGAAATATGTCATGATATTTGTTGGATGTTTGTGTGTAGCTTCTGTCGAGTTCTCCGAGTCTATACCCTTTCTTGAATGTCTACAAATTATTTCAGTCATCAGTCCGCATCTTCTGACTTCATACTTTGGGGGGCATTCTGTTACACGTTAAAATTACTCAATTGGATAAGTGTCACATATTCCTCTCAATTGTCGTAAGTGTCACATCTTCCTTACGACTTTCGCAAGTGTCGCAAGTTGTTGAAAAGTGTCGAAGACATCATTCAAGCATACTGCCATAATGACAACACTAAGGAGGCACTTGAAACATCTCATGTACTTGGTTTGGAGAAGGAGAACTGGTTAACTGGAGTCAAGGGACTCTTGACACCTTAAAAGAGCTCTGAAACAATGGTTTTGAGGGTGAGCGCTCCCCTATATCAGCCTTAGGAGCACTGGTGCCCCCCTACAAGGCTTCAGGGAGAATTATAATGCTCTCCTACCCTTTTACAGGAGTGCTACTCACTTTTGGAGCACTGGCACTTCCCTTAAGCTTCTCAGGGAGCGCTACAACGCTCTGACACCCCTTTTTCAGGAGCGCTGCCTAATCTAAGGCAGTAGTTGGCCCATTGAGGAGAATAAGGGGAGGATCTTTCAAGATTAGAAGGCAGTTGCATTTGAATTCTTAGTTTCATCAGGAGATCCATGATCTAAGGAAGAGGTTCCCCAACTTGTTCTAAAGATAACTCAAGAGGTTAAGCTCCTCTTAACCTATATAAGAAAGCTCTATGATGGTGGAAAAGGGAAGGAATAATTGCTAGCATGAAACCTATGATCTCATAGGAAACACACAGTCAGCCAAAGGAGAGTGATCAGTGAAGCTGCTGTCATCCAGGTTGTGGATCTTTCAAGTAAGGGTTAGATGAAGAGGACCCGATGAAGTTGTCGCATTCGCATCTACGATTGTAAGTACTACTATCATTATTCTCATTAATATGACATGCTTGGCCTGTTTCTTTCTAGTTCGTGTCTAATGCTACACGAACTTATCATTGATAGATAGATTTGTTTTCAAGCTAAAATCAATAGAGTAGGAAGTGGTTGTATCTTGTTTGTCTACAGGACTCAACGAGGAGAAAAGGATCGGAGCGCAACTCAAAGCGTGCAGGGACAAATGTCGATAAAGAGGTACTTTTGTTCTCCTTCCTTCTCATGCGTTAGTTTAGATAGATTTGAAAGGAAGTCAGTGTCTACGTTAAGCATTGTTTGTCTTAGTGTTAGGGTCAATCTCTTAGAGGCGATCTACCTGTCCATAGGTAAATTTTCCTACAACACACATAGCCTCATTCAAGGCTTGAAAGGCTTGATCAACTACGGGAGTCCAAGTGAAAGAATTCTTTTTAAGGAGAGCAGTGAGAGGCATCATAATATTTCCATAATTCTGAACAAACTTGTGATAATAGCTTGTTAAACCCAGAAAACCATGCAAGATTTTAATAGTCTTTGGGCAAGGCCAATCCTGCATTGCTTAAATATTCTTAGGATCCACCCAGACACCAGTCTTTCCAATAATATGACCCAAATACTCGACTTTTGAGGCACCAAAGGCACAGTTAGAGTGTTTGAGGAAAATTTGGTGCTGAAAGAGTAGATGGAGAACTTGATCGACATGGGAAAGATGGGATTGCCAAGTTTTACTATATATGAGAATATCATCAAAGAAAACTAAGACAAAATGATGGAGAAAAGGATGGAAGACATGATTTATCAGGATTTTGAAGGTGGAGGGGGTATTACACAAGCCAAAGGGCATGACCAAAAATGCATAGTGACCCTCATGAGTTTGAAAGGCATGTTAGTGTAATGTCAGTGTCTTGCATAAGTATCTAGTGGTAGCCAGAATGAAGATCAAGTTTAGTGAAGTACTGAGCACCACTCAGCTCATCCAAGGGATCATCAATGATAGGAATGGGAAACTTTTCCTTGATGGTGAGTTTATTGAGGGCACAAAAGTCAGGAAACATGTCCCAAGTACCTTATTTATTGAGTACCATGACCACAGGAGAAGAATAAGAGTTGGTATTGGGGCGAATAACACCTGCTTGGAGCAATTCTTGCATTATTTTCTCAATTTCATTATTTTTGGAAAAGGGATGACAATAAGGGTGAACATTGGGAGGAAGACTGCCAGTAACAAGGGGGGTGGAATGATCATGAACACCATGAGAAGGTGGAAATCCTTGAGGAGTGGAAAAAAAATATTGATGTTTGGAGAGGATAACTTGGAGGTCAAGATGCATAGAGGGTGTCTCAACCGCTTGAATGGAATGGAGTTGAGAAATAATATTGGAGTGGCTTTTCTTGAGGATATTTTCTATGCAATGGAAACTGATGATCTCAAGAGAACCAGTTGTGAGACCTTGAAATTGATATCTTTGTCCCTCCTATTGGAATCGCATGGTTAATTCCTTAAAATCCATAAAAATGGGACCTAAAGTGCGTAACCATTAAACACCTAGCACAATGTCACAACCACCCATGTCAGTGGAAAAAATATGATATTTCAGGTGGTAATTTCCAATTTGAAGATGTACATTTTCACAACGCCCACCACATTTCATGGACCCACCATTGGCTATAATGATTTGAAAATTATTGATAGCACAAATATAGAAATTAGTTTCCTAGGCAATGCGAAAATGAATAAAATTTTGGGTGCTACCACTATCAACAAGGATGATGACCTTCCCATGCTTAATATAGCCAATGATCTTGAGGATTTGTGGACAAGAGAATCCATTGAGGGCATGCAAGGAAATGACTAGGTCAACTTCATGTAGGTCAATGGGCTCATGGGTAGCATCAGGAAGGGGAGGCTCTTCAACAAGGGGAACTGTCACATCTTCTTTAGGAACATCTTCGGAAATGGCCATAAAAAAAATTTGTTCCTTACACTTGTGCCCCAGAAAATATTTTTCATCACAATTATAGAAAATACCCTTCAGATGGCGTTCATCTATTTCATCCCTAGTTGATTTCTGGACTTTGAGGGGATTGCCAGGGGGGTTAGGATTAGTGGGTCGAGGGCAGGGGGTTTTTTTCTGGGAAAAAACAACTTGTTGGGCCTCTTTGGCATGTTTAGTATCTTCCAACCAAGTCTGAGGGTGGGCCATGAGAACCTGGTATTTGATTTCATCCTTTAGGCCACTGATAAAACATCCGTAGAAGAACGCATCAGACATGCCCTTGGTGTGAAAGGCCAAAAGCTCAAAAGAAGTTATAAAGTATTCCACTGTGCCTAACTGTTTCAACTTGGTGAAATGACCAAGATAGTGGGTATCAATTTCAAAGTGGACATAGAGCTCTGCAAAAAATTGGGTCCATGAAATATACCCGTAACGTGAATTTTTATGCCATTCCCACCATTTCCATCATTCAGGATATATATAGAGTATATCATAGTGAATTTTTTCCAACTCATCAGTAATACCATTCAGAGAAAAATAATTCTCCATTTGAGTGACCCAACCCATGGGATTGGAGCCATCAAATTTATTGAGCTCAACATGGGGAAGATGAGGTTCACAATGAAAGTAGTTTGATTGAAAATGTAGAGAATGAGAGGAATCAGCAAGATCTGGTTGGTCTAAGGAGGAAGGACTCAGAGTGTGGTTAAACAACTGGTTGATGGCAGACTAGAGGGTGTTAAATTGATTCATGAATTTGGAATCCATGGTGTCAAATTGGTGTTGAACTTGGGTCTCAAATTGTGCAAGGAAGGAATTGGTAGAGACAATCTCAGATGTCACTTGTTGGATGAATTCCTTGGCTTGATTGATGGAAGATTACAGGTCTTGGTTGTGAGTGTTGGACATTTGGAGAGGGGGAGTGAGGGTAAGGTAAAATGGGTGGGTGGGACCACAGAAAAGGACTTATAAGTGATAGGTACCATGATGATCAGGGAGAGAAGGGGAATACAATGGGATATGCAAGAAAATAGGGAAGATGGGAAGGGGTCGGGTCCACTAAAAAAATAGGATTAAAAATGAAAGGTACAACTGTGATCAGGGAGAAAAGGGGAATCCAAATGGATAGGTCCCAAATAAGTGTGTTGGTAGGACCTTTTAGCACTATAATTTTCCCAAGGCTGTAAGGCAGTCACAGATGCAACATCAAAACCACTTCGAGTCTTGAATCTAGCCCTCCAAGACTCGGAGAGGGATCTCTCTGTATGATATAGCTTTGTTTTAATAGATATTAGGCTAGCTATGAAAGTACATGGGTTGTGATTTTTGAAAATATTTATATGAGGATGTGGTTGACGAGTTTCTTAGATCACCATTGGGCTATGGGGTCGGTTTATAAGACAATGATCAACTCAAATCAAGAGGTAAATGTCTCCACAGGGAAAGATAGTAACAACTATTGGATCGAATCAAGTTTAAAGAGTGTCAATTTTGAGGAAGAAAAGGGGAAGGAAAAACTGAGCAAATGAGCAGTTAAGAATTCATATACTGAGTTTTAGAGGAAAACATAAAGATTATTGAAAAATTTGGACAAAGAGTATGCACGCATAAATTCTTCTCCATTAACTGTTTTTCAATAATAAGAAATGGAAATGCTTGAATGATAGCAAAAAGATCATTTAAAATAGACAAGGGACACACCACCAACCCTGCGACACAAGAATCCTATAAGTCATTTCCTCCATCATTGATTTGTCATTCCAAAATTACAGAGAAACCTCCTGAAGTAACAAGGCCCGCAGTCTAGCCAAAAAGGGCCCAAAATCTTTCCACAGGTCGAACCCTTTTACATTAAAATCATATGAATAAATAGGATAGATCATCTCAATAATTTTCGGAAGTTGGTTTAACCGCCTTGGCCAAAAATAGCCACCACTCCCACAAAATTTGGAGTTTTCTACAATGAAAGACGGACCGGTTTTCTGCGAAAAAGGGATCCGAACAGATGTGTTTTTCTCTTGAATTATGACACCTGGGTGAAAACTGAAAGAGGTTATTGTAGATGGGCATGTGATGAACAAAAACCTCCTTCGGTTTCGCCAAATTCGTCCCCAGCTGGCCGTAACAGCTCCTGCAAGATTGGGACTGAAACGGAAAATTGAAAATATGGAAAAATAGGCCTCGAAGATGTATTCGATTCTCCCTGATCGTAACTCCGCTACAAAGACAGATATTTTTTTGTTCTTCAGCCCGATTCGATCAAAAACCTCTCTTGGATTTTTAAAATCCATCTTCGTTTTCTCAGAATCTCCTCCGGAAGAAGACGTAGTAAAACAGGCAAAAATGGCAAATTTTTGAGTAAAGTGGTTTTTTTACGGGAGGGTGGTATTCCGGACCCCCCCCTCTTGTTAAATTTTGGATGGTGAGGGGGGGTCCAGAATTTTTATGGGCCATAGATTCTTTTTGATGTGATATGTGATGTAAGGGAATTGCAAGAAGTTTAATGAGGATTCCGGACCCCCCCCTCTCGTTAAAGCTCGGATAGTGAGGGGGGGTCCGGAAAGTTTATGGACCGTGTGATTAAAATTATGTGGGTTTGGAGGGGGGGCATGAGGTGTAAGGTGCGTGGAGGTAGTGTAGGTAGGTGTGTCTGGGAGTGGGGAGGTGTGAGTGGGTGGTGACGTAAGGGTGAGGTATGAGGGGGGTGAGTGGAGTGTGATGTATGGTAGGTGGAGGTGACGTGAGGTAGATGGGGTATGGGTAGACTTAGGTTAGTTTAGTTTTATTTGTTTTTAATTTTTAGTTTTTATAATATGTGATTTGTTACGTATTTTTTATGTTTTGTTCTTTTTTGTTTTATTTGTTTTATATTTTTTTTATATATATTTGATTTATGTTTTATTTTAAATGTTTTTAGATTATAATTTGTATAATATTTTTGTTTTGTTTTATTGCTTTTTATTATATATTTTATTAATTTGTTTTTTATTATTTTTGTTTAAAATATTAATTAATCTAAATACTAACTATTTACTAACCTAGATTTATTAACTTAATTAATAATTAATTAATTAATAATCAATTAATTATTAAATAGTTATTTATTTATTAGTTTAACCTATCCTAACTATACTAACCTTACTCATTTAATCTAACTAACTTTATTTCTAGTATTATTGACTTAATGTTTTTATCCTAAGTCTGTTTATTCATGGATGGGTGGCGGGAAAAGTAGTCAATGGGGCCACAGGACAAGGGAGTGAGGGCACAGCGTGTATGAAGGATACAGCAGGGTGATGGGGAATCGAGTGAAAAGAATGGAGAGAGGAAACGAGATCAATCAAGCCATACTTCGTCATCACAGGAGAAACACCAAATCAACAGTCGAAGAAACAATTCACCTATAATTATAGGACCCAAACATAGGCTCCACCTGGGGATGGCAGCTTCTTTCAGGAGGTGTCAAGAACCACAGACTTCTGAGCATGCAGACCAGAGATTTATCCATTGGGTTGATCCCAAAATATTATTCTGTAACCTATACCTGTTTTGATCTTGCAAATGAAAGCAAATTAAGATAAACACTGCTGAAAAAGAGATGCTCGGAATGCTGAGCTTATTCATTTCTTCATACCTACCCTACTGCAATCATTGCTCAACTAGGTAATGGAAAAATGTCAATGGATCCAATCCAGCAGTTGATTTAGTGGCTCTATTATTTCACTGTCTATCATGAAACTCAGAAATAAGTCTGTTACTCGTGCTTGAGAGTAACTTCCACCCTGCTTTCCCTTGCATAAGATTTGATCAACCTGAACAATAGGAAAAACATCGGCAATGGAAAAATAGCATGTATTAAAGAATTTCTCCATATAGGTAGCTACAAGATCAGGGTAGAAATGACATGTTCCTTGATTTTTGGATTCTTCCAAGTAAGCGAGATGCTCTGGTACTGTAACTATGTTATTTTTCGTCCTCGTGCATTTCCTGACATGGTTGCAACTGTTCTGATGGGATTTGTAATGTGACTTCTGTTGAACACACACATGTAGCTGACTTTCCTAACATATCCATATTATAACAGTATTTTATCCCATATTTGGATGATGGGGAATGATTTTGACCCCACAAGCCATCTGACCGATCAGCTAATGGATCCTGAAAAGACTGACAAGACTGCTGCATTGACTCAAATGAAATTCCCTGACCTTTTATGTATTTATCTTTCAACACTTGTCCAAGAGTCTCCTTCAAAACTTGCAATGATTTAAAGCACAATGGTACAGAGTTATTTTGGATTAACTCATAATTTGTCTCAGGCTCTAATCTTTCATCAATAATTTGGAAATCAATGTAGGTCAAGGGCTGTGATTCTGGGTTTAGAATAGCCTCCATATCCTTAATGGCATCATCAATTGATTGATCAGAGGAATTTATGTCTTCACTATTTACAATTGACATAGAGTTTCTTTTCAGAAATTGAAAAGATGAGAAACACAAAGGCAAAGTGTCTTCACTTACTCTGAGATTTTCTGTCTCTTCCTCATCGCTGTCATGACTGTTGTGCACGAGATGATAGTCACATCTGAACTGTAAATGATCCCCTTCCTACCAATGACATGATGTTGGTTTCTTTGAATAGAAAACCTCTATTTCTGCTTCATGATCATCATCATACTAGTCACACTTGGGTAAATCATCCCCGGATGAAATGCCATTGAACATGGATATCATGTCAGCTGGTTGTTCCTCTACAAGTTGAGATGGAGCTTCATCTTTGACCGTGCT
>JZKD02S1291729.1:136448-156364 GCA_000966675.3 Picea glauca | reverse complement strand
CCCTCTCGTTAAAGCTTGGATAGTGAGGGGGGGTCCGGAAATTTTATGGACCGTGTGATTAAACTTATGTGGGTTTGGAGGGGGGACGTGAGGTGTAAGGTGCATGGAGGTAGTGGAGGTAGGTGTGGGCGGGAGTGGGGAGGTGTGAGTGGGTGGTGACGTAAGGGTGAGGTATGAGGGGGGTGAGTGGAGTGTGATGTATGGTAGGTGGAGGTGACGTGAGGTAGATGGGGTATGGGTAGACTTAGGTTAGTTTAGTTTTATTTGTTTTTAATTTTTAGTTTTTATAATATGTGATTTGTTACGTATTTTTTATGTTTTGTTCTTTTTTGTTTTATTTGTTTTATTTGTTTTATATTTTTTTTTATATTTGATTTATGTTTTATTTTAAATGTTTTTAGATTATAATTTGTATTATATTTTTGTTTTGTTTTATTGCTTTTTATTATATATTTTATTAATTTGTTTTTTATTATTTTTGTTTAAAATATTAATTAATCTAAATACTAACTATTTACTAACCTAGATTTATTAACTTAATTAATAATTAATTAATTATTAAATAGTTATTTATTTATTAGTTTAACCTATCCTAACTATACTAACCTTACTCATTTAATCTAACTAACTTTATTGCTAGTATTATTAACTTAATGTTTTTATCCTAAGTCTGTTTATTCATGGATGGGTGGCAGGAAAAGTAGTCAATGGGGCCACAGGACAAGGGAGTGAGGGCACAGCGTGTATGAAGGATACAGCAGGGTGATGGGGAATCGAGTGAAAAGAATGGAGAAAGGAAACGAGATCAACCGATCCATACTTCGTCATCACGGGAGAAACGTCAAATCAACAGTCGAAGAATCGAGTCACCTATAATTATATGACCCAAACAGGACCACTATGCTTTTTTTTTTACTCCTATAGAGTTATACTCCGAGCTGGAGAATATTGCAGTGTTGAAATGCCCAAATTCTTAACAGGAAGTAATATTTAGTAATTTCGCAACCATAATGCAGGAGGCATGATTGCATGGCAATAGGTCTTATTTGTCCTATTTATCTTTCCTTCCCAAGGGTTAGGGTATTCAAGGGTTCTACAGACGAGGTTTTTCTTTTTGTTATAGATCTTTGATATATGTGCGGGGTCCAACAATAGTACTCAGCCCAATATCTTAGGGCACCAACTAAGGAGGCTAGATTGTTCACTTAGTTTTACTACTCGACTACCCATGTGCTAGAGAGTATCTTCTCGAGTGTTGTTCTCAATTGAACTATGGCAATCACGTGGCCAATCAGTTTATCTATAGAGGGATTTAGGAGATCTAGGTCTATCTGTATACAAGTGTTGTCTGATGCGCTTGATACCACTTGTAAGGTACCAGGTCTATTATATTAGTATAAAAGAGAAATAATGAAGATAATAACACTGAGATAGCAACAAAATAAGGAAATATTGGAGAGATAACAGTAGAACAATAAATTATATGGAACCACAATTCTAGAATTATACCTTTATTGATAGGAAACAATGTTCACTTGCCTCTTCGAGGGTGCAACCTTCAGCAGATCAGATCTCTATTACAATAATTATTCAAGAAAAAAATTCCCACACCCTCTACTCCTATTTATGTTAAATCTATCTATACAAAAGAACAATCTAGAGGAATATCCTTCTAGAAGTGGAAGGTTCTATTAGGTCTTCTTACATTTGACTTATTTATCCTTATTGCTAGACCTTATTAATATTGACCTTTATTACATGGAAATATATTATTCTACCCACTTGACGGGTTAGGGAGGTTAGGTCCCTAAAACCCCCAATCCTTACTTAGGTTGGTTGGGTGTCAAGATTCCCTCTTCCTCCACTCAAATAATTGTGTTCAATGAATCTTGTTGTGTCCTTTTCACCACTTGAATGAGAAAAAGAAGGGCACTTACAAGTCTAGTTGGGCATGCTAGACGGGATAGAGGTTAGTGTATGAATTAATCAATCCAAACACATGAAATAAACAAACAACTAATCTAGAAAAAACTAGGAAAATAACTAAGGAAATGAAACTAAAATGCATAAGAAACCTTGAACCAAGATCAATCAACCAAATGACCAATAATCATTCCACCAATGGATAACTATATTAGTGGGAAAACACCGTAGAGAAAGGAGGACTTATGGATCCCCTCTTCCTCCTTGGGAGGGCTCTTGATTCCCATATGTGAGATCTCTTATTACAATGATAAACTATAAAGAAAATGGTGAAGAAATCCAAGATTATTCCCTCAAGAGGTGAGGTTAATATCTTATTGAGATGATGCTAGAATACTCCAAGAAGAAAAGAGGTTTCTTGAAGGAGAATAGAGGCAGCATAACATTACTATGATATTCTTAAATTCTTAGTGCACCCATGGCCTCCTTTTATATCATGTATTTGAGGAAATATCCAATTGGTTCTTAGTGTGGACCCCCCTTTAGGGCACCCTTAGGTCTTTGACTAGCCCCCCATTCAGATTCAGCTCAGATTTGAGGGTCAAATCAAGTTGGGAGCTAGTCCAAAAGTGGGTGAGGGGTCGACAAGAACCATAAATGCGTCATTTACAGGAGTGTACAAATTTTCACGTACACAGTCATGCATATGGCACATTGTGTGCTCTATGGGCTTCTTTGTCCCACGCATTGTGCACACACTTCCTTTAGTGTTTTAGAGCATGCCAATTTTTTGACTAGTTGTATAGTTTTTGCCTCTTGGAAATGAAGTTTTGGTGTTGTAGGTGAACTAATATGTGTTTGGATATGTTGTATTCTTGTAACCATTTGCATGCGATGTTGTGGATGAAATTTCAGTGATAACAGATGCCCCCTGATGTGTGAGGTTAGGAGCATATGTATAGCCAAAATACATCAATGTTTCTTCTACTAAAAGTACCATTGTAATGAAGAGTGTTGATAGGAACTTCAATAGTGATCCATTGGAAGGAGAGGGGAAATTGTGGGACCCTAACCTTTCTCTAGGTGGATAAAATAAAATTTGTATACAAACAAGGAGGGCATGCCCCATGCTTGTGTCATGTAGCTCAAAAATAATTGAAGTTGTATGCTGATGTAGATAACTGCAACGCCCTCCAGGGTGGTTTGATCATGGAAGATGACAATTCTGATGGTGAACATACTCTGAAAAGAGGCAATGACACCTATAAGAAGTGTCGATGACTCGTAGGCATTGATTGCCTAACAAATTCAGAGATCTTCGGCTAGTATAAAACAACTACAATAGTCACATAGTAAGACCCACCGTAACATGAGATTATGTTGAATTCAAATGTTATGGGGGTCAACAGTAGCAAAGAGAAATGATGCTTCTCTTTGTTCCATCTAAGACTCCTCATTGTAAATTTAATGAGAGTCAAGATATTGTCACCCTTCTGGAAACTATGTTGATGTCGACAGAAAGGGAGATGCACTCCAAGAAGAAAAATGGATTCATGAAATCCACTGGATAAGATCAGGAACTGATAAGGAACATGAACAAAGTCAATATGTGGTCAGACTCAAGAATTCCCTTGGTTGGGGGTATGTTTGAAGGATGATTGGAAGCAACCGTGAAACTGTATCTAGTGTCATGGGGACAACTAGAAATGGGGTTAAATTGTGCTAGAGGCATGAGAAAGTGGGAAAACTCAAAGATCAAGGGTACATGGATTGTGGGATACTTGGGGTTTATGGATGATGTCAATATGAGAATAGGATAGTGAATTCCCCAACCAAGGGAGACATGGGTTTATTTTCCAGAAAAAGAAGGTCATCAAGGGTGACAATGAAAAGCTATGTAAATGTTCGAAACAAAGACTTTTTACAATTACCACATGAATAAAGAATAATTTGGGATGAGTGTAAAGATATAGAAATGGGTGCCCCAGTGAAAGATGGCTTGGCCTATGAGGGTGCAAGTTGCATGGAGGATTGGTGGAGGATGGGGGCCCCATGGGTGGCTTTCTATATGAGGTAAATGAATGGAGGGAAATCTACAGATGGGAAAACTAATTATGGATGAAATGGAGGGTTAATGATACTGCGAAGGTGCAGTCAAAATAGAACCATGATGAGATAACTTGGGAGTTCATTGGGAAATCTAGAAAAATGATGAGAAGGAGTATGTGGCTAATTCTCATAAATGTGTAAGACTATTGGGACTCCCATCCCTAGGGGGTAAACGTAGCATGAGTGTCAAAGTGCCAAGGGGGACTATGATTGGGACAACCCATGTGGGGGAGAGTTCTACCGAGTGACAGTATCTAAATGTAGTGGAGGTAACAATACTGTAGAGCCGAATGTGAGGATCCTAAAGGTGAATTTTGAAGGGTGTGACTGGGAGATGCAATTGGTATTCAGAGGGAATGATTACATGCCAGTGTTGATCATATACCTAAAGGGGTTGTGCTGATTTGTGATGACCAAGTACTTACACACATTAAAACCGAATACCCAATGTGACCAATATCTAAAGATAAAGAACATATAATATTTATTTGATCATTTTGAACATGATCATGCATACCTGGACGTGATGTGAGAAAAATTCTCCCCCGGGGCTGAGTGTGGATGGTGACCCAGGGAATGTGACTGTGTAGGCAGTAGGATCTTGATCCCATGGCTGAAGATGGATCGGAAAACAGAGACTCGGAGCTCCTATAACTTAGTGTGGAAGTTTGGAAAAGAGGACTATATATAGTTGTGGGGGCCACAATGCCACCTCATTTTCACCTACTTCCATAGTGAGTTGACAAGAGGTTTTAGAGGAGATTTTGAGATAAAGGAAGTTCGAGCCGACCAATCCAGGAGTTGTGGTAGCTAGGTTAGTGGTCTCATCCTCTTGCACAGTAGATAGGTTCTACATGTTGGGTAGGGTAGTATGGATGGTCATACTAGGGCGTTTTGTATGGATGGGCCCACTAGTGCATGGGAGAAGGAAGGATACTCGTGTTGAGATGCATCGATAAATTCCCTCTCTCATGCATGATGTGTGGTTTTAGTTAATAAATCTGTGCATGGGGGTGTGTGGGTGGGAAAAATAGGTGTGCATGTGATGTGCACCTGTCTGAATTACAGTTTCTCATTGTGCACAGTTGTTTCTCAAATAGTTGCTCATTAGTGCACAGTTGTGTAGAGAACAAGTGTGCATGAATGCGCACATGTGGGTGTGACATATGTGCATTAATGCACCTCTATTTTTTCGACAGTTGTGCATGGATGCACAGCTGTGTGAAGAATAGGTGCGCATATGTGCGCGCCTATGGGGGTGACAGTCGTGCACTTGAGGAAAAGTTGGGGGGTTTTAACAAACTTGTAGTTTTTGAAGATTTTGGTAATGAATGAGGATTGTTAATGAAGTGTTTTTTGTGTGGGTGTAGGTGATCATTTCATCATGTCAATCCACTAGAGGGAGTGGGAGTGGGAGCACCTCAGGGAGGCGGTGAGAGAGGATTCAGGCATTCGGAGAATCTTGGTAGCCTATGGGCTACTCAAGTTCTTCGACTACCCACTGATATGGTCACAGGAGTACCTGCTTCGGTATATGATTTCAATGTGGAGCACTGAGTTGTAGTGCTTCATTATGCAGGGGCAGTGGTTTAAATTCTCGACTATGGAGGATGTATATTTCTTGACAAGGCCCCCTTTTCAAGGGATGGTCCTACCTATTGATCCCCATTTTCCAGGGGATGTACACTTGGTAGAATTGGCACATATTTTTTGTTCGAGGCCAAACATTATGTCAGGTTCAGTCATCTGCATCGAGGCAATGGATGATCTCTTGCATCAATGCATCACAGTGATTATTGTGAGAATCCACAAATCCTTAGCGACTCAACAGATCAATGGTGGTCAGCTAAGGATTATGCAGAGAGTGTTGGATGGCGATTTTTTTACCTAGGGCTTGATGCTTCATGCCAAGATGATGGGGCATATTCACCGGTGTCAGACCACTAAATCCAGTGAGTTTTCCTTTGGATTGATCTTCATTGTGTGGTTTTTGGAGAGGGTTCCCATGTTGCACCCTAGAGTGTTGCTATCAGTTGCTAGGGCATGGGAGCCATGACTGATGTGATGGGAATCGATTTTGGTGCATCATGAAGAGGGGAGGGTGGCCACTACTTTACGGCCACATTGGCACGTGTGTGGATCCATATGCCATAGATTATACTACAGCTCCCATATGGTGGGATGGATTTCCGGCATGATCCGAATATGGTGTTGCCTCCTAGAGAGGATTTGGACCATAGAGGTATGTTGGTGTACTTATGTATTGTGATTTTGATAGTGTAGAATAAGTTTATATGTATGGATGTTGATTCTATGTTTGTTTGTGTTTTTGCAGATGTGGGGTCGTGAGGCCGAGAGGCAGAGTTGGTTGGAGATTCGGCTCGTCAGGGTCGAGTGAGACCGTCACGAGTAGAGCCCCGGGTGGGAGATCGACGTTGGAGGGATGAGGATGGTGTGAGGAAAATAGATGAGGTGAGAGCCGACAGGAGGTGCATATTTGACGATCCAGGTGCAGGGCCATCTCATGCGCCTCACGTGGAGGCTGGCGAGTATTTAGAGGATTTTCGACGTCGATTGGAGGTGGTGCTACAAGGTGTGCTTGAGGGCATGTGGTCCCATATCTAGGATGAGAGAGTCCTGGAGAAGTGTGTGGGTGGCCCTACATAGTAGCGGACTCTGATCCATAGAGCAGCTGTAGCGGGGGTAGCGATGACTGGGCGACTACCCCCTGGACCTGGAGGACCCTTAGATGGTGGGGCACCTCCTGTAGATAGAGGACCGGGTGGTAGTGTTGTAGGGGCACCTTGAGTGTTGTGTTGTATATTTTTGTATTTATATAGGCCTGCGAGCCCATCTTGTATAGGGTAATGTGACACCCATTTTGTACCTATAGGGGTGAGGGGGGATCACTTGCCTATGAGCGATGTACATATTGTACTATTTTGTAGACATTGATGAAACATTGATCGTTATATATATACATGTTTGGGATCTATGTGATGTTTACATGTGATGATATTTTGTTATGTTTTTATGATGTCTAATCTATATGATGTGACATAATTTTGATGGTTTATGTATGTGTGATGATGACTTGATGTGATAAATGCCAATCTAACACTAAGTTAGCCATGTTATCTACTATGTTATTAAATTTTTGTGGAATGTGTGTAAATGTAATTGACTCAAAATTGTGAGATAAAAGTCTAGCTTGCAGGTATTTGTGAAAGAGGCAAGGATCACAGACACAGTATACATTGTTGAGCTACAAGACGACAAGATGGGAATCTAATAAGATGCTAAGGTGGCGAATGTGGTGGTGATTGGCCTTGGCAAGGAGGCCAATGACGGCTGCATATTCTTCTTGGTTTTTGGTTGTTGAGCCCAAACATACGCTACTAGAGTGGAGCAATTCATGTGAGGGGGTGTAGAGGGCCCAAGCGGTCGAAGCATGATTATGTGTCCAACGGCTAGCTCCGTCATCGTAACCGATGTGGTAGGCCGATGGAGGAGACATCTGTCAATAACACAAATGGTGGATCAAACATGAGGAGTAGAGGTAAAAAAAGAAGACTAAAAGCTCTACAAATGTGTACAAAGAAAAATCCTAGTGTAGGATGACTATGCTCAGGTGTAAAAATTCTTTAAGTACAACCCATTGAAGGGATCATTGAGAGGGTATCCTTATGGAGAGGCAAGGATGTATGCGCATTTAGTGAGGTAGTGTTGGACAATGTAGGTTCCATGCCATAATGACTCAAATTTCCCATGGCTGAAAGTATCATTAGCGATATCGTAGGCTAGGATGGTATCTCCTTCATTGAATGAGTGAACGTATACATGGTGTTCAAAGGTGGCTTTAGACCATTTTTTATCTACCTCATTGTTCTATAATGAAGACCGACAATCTTCATCCAGTGACTCTAAGTTCAGTAAGCACTGCTCCATTGGAGAAGTGCCAGGCAATAGTTCGATGGTGGTGCGCAATGTGGGAATTTCGCACTCAATGGGGAGGGTGGCTTCAATCCCATGTTTGAGATGAAACGGTGTAAAACCAGTGGCATTTTTCACTATTGTGTGATAATCCCATAATGATGAAAACAACATATGATGCCAATTGGTCATATGTTTGTTGGCAGTGTGTTGCAACATGGTTTTGAGGACTTTGTTGACCACCTCGACCTGTCCATTGGACTGAGGGTAGTATGGGGAGGAAAACTCATGGGAAAATCCTAACCTTGAGGAGATTTTCACAAAGATATCATTGTCAAAGTATTTACTATGATTGGAGACTAACTATAGTGGGACTCCAAAGTAGGTAATGACGTGGCTGAATAAAAAGCGCGTTGTTGTGTCAACAATGTTGTTGAAGGTAGGCATGGATTCAGCCCATTTGGTAAAGTAATCTACTACCACGATGATGTACTTATGTCCATTTCTAGATGGAGGATTGCAAGTCATGAAGTCTATGCCCCATTTGTAGAAGGGGTTAGAAATGATGATTGGATGTAGAAGAGCGGGTGGCACTCATGCTTTGTTTACATAAAGTCGGCATTTGATCGCTTGACAGCGTGGATGCAATCTTGAAACAATGTGGGCTAGAAGTATCCAGCTCGAATGATTTTTTGGATGATAGACATACCTGAGAGGTGGACACTGCAGGCACCACTATGGAAATTGTTCAAAACTCTATCGGCTTCATCAATGGTCAAACATCAGCGGAGTATGGTGTCAACCCCACATCGATAGAAAATGTCACCGATGAGGAGGTAGTGAGGGACCTGATGGTGAAGGAACCTATGATTATCTTGAGAGAGATGAGATCCAAACTTCTCTATCTAAAGGTAGATGAGAAGGTCGCCATACTAGGGGTCATCCGAGGGGATGTAGAAGAGGTGTTCATTGGGAAAATATGTGTTGACAAGTGAACTTGTAGTGTCTAAGGGAAACGTCATGATGAGCTCGGTGAGAACAAGTTGTTTCTTTCTTTTGGGAGTTGAAAACTCTAGGTCGTATTCCTAAAGTATGATGATCCATCAAGCAAATTTACCATTAATTTTTCATCGACTAAGAAAGTACTACATGGGGTTGGAATCTACCACGACTTTGGTAGTGTGAAGAAGAATATAATGATGCATTTTTTCAACTGCGAGGGAGAATTTCTCTTCATTATTATACTTCAGGGATGGTCCTGAAAGGTTTTTACTAACGTAGTAAATATCATCTCCTAGTTGGATGATAACTTATGCTACTGAGATGGCTGAGGTCGACAAGGAGAGGATGTAGTCGTGATCATAGTTAGGAGGACTAATGAAAGGGGCATTGGATAGTGCTTCTTTTAAATCATAAAAAGTGGTTTGGTCATGTTCATCCCATCGAAATGGTATATCATGATGTAGTAAGTGGAGGAAACCATGCACGCGAGTGGCGTAGTCTGGGACCAAGAGTCATAAAAAGTTTTATTTTCCTTGTTGGCTCTATAGTTGGTGCAAATTCCTAGGTGGTGGAATTTCTATGATAGCTTGGACCTTGAGGGGGTCCACTGTGATTATGTGTTGGGAAACTATGAACCCAAGGAGGCATCCGGCTGTGACACAAAAAATGCACTTGAGGGGGTTCAAGAAGATATTGTACTGGCGACATTGTTGAAACACGACTTGTAAGTCATCTAGATGCTAAGATCATTTCTTGGAGCGAGAAGTGAGGTCATCTAAGTAAGTGAGGATGATTCAAGTGAGATCATGGAAAACATAATTCATGTCTCGTTGGAACATAGAACTAGCATTTTTTAGTCCAAAGGGAATGACACGATAAGAAAAAGTACCCCATGGGGTAGTAAATGCGGTTTTATATGAATCAGCTAGATGGATTTGGATTTTATTGTAGTCGAAGAACCCATCCATGAAGGACAAGGCCTCGTGGATGGCACAATCATCCATAATCTAGTCAATGAAAGGTGTTGGGAATTTTTCTCTGGGACAAGCATGATTAAGATCACGAAATTTGGTGCAGATGTGAATAGTGCCCTGTTTTTTGTTGATAAGGAGGGGATTGGAGACCCATGACATGTGTGCGATGGGGTATATGAACCCTGCAGCACATAGTTTTTCAATTTTGTCTTTGATAGTTGCGGATTTGGATGGGTGAAGTGGTTGTTTCTTTTGACGTACTGGGGTGACATCAGGCCATGTGTCGATGCGATGTTCAATGATAGAAGGATTGAGGCCAGGCATCTCTATGTATGTCTAGGAGAAAATTTCTCGGTATTCCTGAAAGAGATCTTTGTAAGTTGTGAGTTCTTTAGGGGATAATGCGATGCCCATGTTGATTTCCTCTATGATTCTTAGTTTGATGGAAATATCAATTTTGACAGTAGGGGAAATGTTGGTCATGTTGCCTTCTCCAAAAGCATCAGGGGCAAGGATAGGGTTGTTGAACCAGTCTATGTTCCCCGACGGAATAAAAACCTTGGTTTCAATTGCGCATATGGAGGCTTGGATAGGAGGGTCAAAGGCTTCATGTGAGAGAAAGAGTGCTCTATGATGGAGCACGTTCCATGGGAAATCAGGGGTAGTTATCTCCTCAAAGATATCTTCGTTGTAGTGAAAAAAGAGATAATATAGGGGATCCAGGGGAGTAACATTGGTGACTATCACCATCTGATTGTCTTCGATTTGTGAAGACATAGAGGGGGTATCAAAATTGTGGTGCGATGGCGTGCTTGTCATAAACCAAATTTTTAGATATTGTGGGTTGTAAATTGTGGTCGGGGGTAAGATTTCCTAAGGAAAATGAACCGGAGAATTGGGAGGATTTGGAGGAAAATCCTCAGACAAACTATCCATAAACCATGGAGGGGTGGGAAGTGACTCAAGTTCAAGGGAGGTGATGTGATCAGTATCTGGAGAAGGAATAGGGGGAATCACCTGCATCACATCAAGTGAGGTGGTTGGCAGATTTTGAATAAGGATCATTTGATAACGCATGTATTCAATGATTGAAGGACACTGGTATGTGAAATAATCAAGTGAGTCACAAAGAGAGAAAGGGCACCTCATCCATTTGTTGATTGATTTCATGACATAATGGATGTCAGTGATGTGGGTAATTGATGACATGGGTGGAGAGGGGTCTTGCTGAAAGCTTTGGCATACTATTGTTAGTGTATGTTGAAACTGAGGTAGCACAAGGAAATGATGAGTGTAGTGGCCATGCTTTGAATAGATGACACATGTGAATTTGGTTCACAGCCCTTTACTGCATGTAGTAGGGGATGTTGTGGTAGTACTAGGTGTGCTTGGTGAAACAACAAGCGATGTGGTTTCTTGAGGAATTTGGATCATATTATGTAACTTAGGGAGAGAGGGACATCTATTTTTGGGGTGTCCCTCTCTCTCACAGAGTGTGCAAGGAGGTTGAAATTGGGGAGGATGTGGAGCAATGGGATCTTTCTTCTTCTGTCTGCCCCTAGTCATCATGGTGGTGCTGGCAAGTGGGGGTGAAGGAGATGTGGTTTGAGTTAGTACTGGAATCTGCATCGGGATTCCCTATGTTTGGGGAGGGAGGGATGGTTGAGGAACCAATGCGGGTGGGTGGAGATACCATACCAGAATGGCGAGCACCATGTTGGGAAGGGTAAGCGTTGCGGCTACCTAGAAATATTGTACTCCCGGTGGCGGGTAGAAGAATGGAATTTGAGTAATGGCTTGGGGTATTGTCTCCCAAACTAGGATTTGACCCTGGGGGGAAGGTGAAATCGAGGGTAAGTTGTGTTGTAGGGTTCTCAGGGGATTCTTGAGGTAGGATTTCTTCCACTAGTTGGATGTTAGGGAGTGGAGAAGCCTCTGTGGGAGGAATGGTATCTCTAGTTTCAGTTCCATTGGAAGATATGACACACACTTGTGTTGAGGGGTGTATGAGCGGTGGTGCTTTGTAGTATGCCCCCAGCAAAGATGGGTCCTTGAAATTCAGGGACCCATATCCATGAGTGGATATGCATCGAAACTAGTACGAACAAGAGGTAAGATGTTATTGATGCTGGAGGAGTAGTTAGGCTCGTAATGTGAAACTTGGTCGATGGTGATGGTTTTCCCATTGTGGGGGAACATCATTGTTCGAAATACAAAAGAGGTCACTGTCTTCATAGCATACATGTAGCTACGTCCAAACAAGATGTTGTAATCAAGTGGGGCGTCGATAACCTCAATGCCTATAAGGACGGTTTTTCCCCCAAGTTCAACGGGGACATTTTGAAAGATTCCTTCAGGATAAGATGGTTGTCTATCATAATCTCTCAAAGTGATGCCAGATGGTATGAGTTCAGGAGAGCCAATTTTATGCCATACAATTTTGGACATGATGCATGTGGATGCACCTTCATCAATGATACATCGATGAACCGTGATGTTTTGAATCTTGACTAGTATCTAGAAAGATACCAAAGCAGGGAAACGAGGTTCCCCACAATCTAGATCAAATGTGATGAATCTAGTATCAGCTGGGCCAACTACCCCCAAGGTGGATAGCAAGGATTTCCATTGAGTTGGACAAGTTTGGAGGACCTCCAATACTGACATGGCTGCAGTGGATTGTTCCAAGTTATCAACCAAACTATAATTTTGTGTTGCCCTAGCCTGAGGGTTGTTGACATTGTGTCATAACGAGATGCAAGGGATACGAATGGTGGGTTCATTGTTAGGGTGGGGAATCAGTAAAGGTTTTCTAGATGTATCTGGAGCTTATTCCAAAGTGGTGGGAGAAGATTCAAGGGGTGTGTTGTATTGACGATTGTGCGTTTGTAGAAGAATTTCTTCTTTGCTAGTTAGGAGGATATTGTGATCTGTTGGGTTTCCAGGGTTTTGATAGTGTCCCAATTGTGGTGAGGTAGGATGAATATCATGTTGTGTATTCATCACACCTTGGTGTGGAATGGGATTTTTCAACACAGTTGGGGGTGGTTGTTTCAAATATTTTTGTGGGGCCTACTGAGGGGAAGGTGGCGTCGGAGGACATGGCACGTTCATGGAATCTTTCATTCATTTGAAGTCAGAAATTTGAGGGAAATGGTGAGTGTAATGGTCGTTCTCACCATAAAGAGAACAAGGGAAGTTCATCCAGAGGTTTTTATTGTTGTTCCTCCATTGGAATTTGTTTTTATTGTCCCCTTGAGGATTTTGGTTACCCTAGTTCTGGTTGGCCCCAGTAGGTCGGGTTTGTTGGGGGTTATTTCTGCCTCATCCTGGGTTATTATTCTTTCAGTTTTTTCCTTTCTTTTTGGAATTATTCGGCTGATGGGCCGGATTTTCCATATTCAATTGTTCAAAATTTTGAAATTTTTGAATGGGAGAGGGTTGAACAAAGTTAACCCCAGCATGCAGTTGTCCTTGTGGAGGACCAGGAAATGGAAAATATGGATTATTTTTTGTCAATGACTCGTAGTGTTCATAGTAAGGAATAGCGCTTTCACTAGTGCCCATGTTATAAGCTGAGGTATAAGGAGTACATGAACTAGGTTGAGAGGTTGGGTGCATCATGGGTGGAGGGGGGACCATAGGATATGGTTGTTGGTAAGGGGGAGGAGGGTAGTAAGATGGAACTCCATACATCAATGGATATTGGCGTGTACCATACATGGGTGGTGGTTGTATGTACGGATTATGGTGTGTTATGGTACTGATTAATCCATCCGCCAGGTGAGACATCCCAGGTTTGTCCTGGCCGAATGGTACAGGTCTCAGGGTGTCAGGTAGTACTATGTATAAGTAACCTGACTGAGCATAAATGAGGTCATACTGTTGAGCCTTGTTTATGGCTTCCTCTTCAGTTTGGGGGAAGGTGGAGACCACATCTTTGGCAAGGATAGAGACGAATGATCTAAGAAACCAATCAAGGCATTGTTCTTTGGTGGTTTCTGCTTTGCATAAACTATGTCGTTGACGCCATTCATGAATGTGGTCGGCAATATGCGTGGCTGAGGTTTGTTTACACTCAGAGAGTAGTTCTAGACCATTTTCATGATGAACTGGTATTTGAAAGAATGTCAAAAATGTTTTGGCCAAGGATTCAAAAGTCACATGGGACCCTGATTTTTCATCCACATACCATTTGGCTAATGGACCTATGAGTATGCGCTGAAATAACATTAAATGGATGAAGTTGTCCATGATGTTTTTTGAAGACACCATAAGTGAAAGATCATGACATGGTTGGTGGGATCTTCCATCGATTTCCCTTCAAACTTGGGAATGTCTGAAGGTAGCTTGGTAGGAATATTGGTTCATGTAGGGTCATTCAATATAGGGTCATTTGTGAGCTTACTCAGAGCAGGTATGTTGAAGGAGTCTAAATATGGCATGTGGGGTGGTGGTGGAGGATTAGTTCCATCCATGGTTTGAGTAGGTTTTGTACCTGAACCTTGAGGAGGGGTTTGGTAGGATTGTACTTCTCCCTTGAGAAGAAGTTTGTTCCCTACCTCCTTGTGAAGGAGAGTTATTGGATGGTTGGTTTTGGGCATTGGAACCAAGCAAAGCTGATCCCAAAATAGTAGCACTCACAGTGGTATGAGATAGTTGAGCTGGTGAGTTCGTGAGACTAGGAATTCCTCCTAGGATAGGAGAGAGATTTTGCAAGCATCTGGAGAGACGAGGATTTTGTGGGTCCTCTATGATGTCTGACTAGCAAAGTGAATGTGTGTAAATAGTGATGAGAGTGATAAATGAACAAGAGATTTCCCAATATATCTTGCAATCACATGTAATCAAATGAGCATCATACATAAATCAATTGAAAAGAAGCATACATGTGGGTAGGTGGATTTTGTCTGCATGGGAGAAAAAAGAAAACAAGTGCTTGTGTCCTAAAAAGACGTAACGTCCTTCCTCTCAAATAGCATTGGACCTTCCAAAATTAATTAATAGTGGGGTCTAAATCCACTGGAAGAGGAACTAGTGAAGAATGAAACAATCAGTTATAATGAGGGATAGAGGGTGCATATCCCTAAAGAGATGGCGATATTTCCCAATATCCACACAAAATATGATCAAGGTGCAATTGCAGCCCACAATTTCCACGTAGGTAGATGTCCTAAGATGTGGCCACTAGGTACATCGGTCAAAGTGTGGCATTTAGATTTTTGGCCTTAGAAATGGGTTACGAGTTGGATCCCTTCCAAGAGTTGGGTGACTCAAGGGAGGATGCATAGAACAACCAGACCTCGGCCTTCGACCCTTCACGGGTATCTCCTTGCCTTATGGTGTTAGGAACACTTGACTTGGAGGATTTTAAAGTTCCATATTTGTCAACTTATAATGTTTGAATATGTGAGAAGCAGATAATGAGGGGTTATTTGGATGCCTACCCCCGAAATCCTACCTAGACTAAAAAATATCTTTTGGCACCTCTTATGGAGGAAATCTTAGTGAGTTTTTAGAAAAAAATTATATGTGGTTGGTTGAGAGATTAGGGGTATGAACCAATCTCATTGGAATTTAAATGGGTGTGGATAATTTCTTCAAGAAAAAGTGGGGTGTTTCGGAATCCCTTTGGAGGAAACTTGCTTCAACCTCCACAATTCGAGATGAAATTATGTGAGTGAGGAGTGATTTTGTGTGAGAAAGTGATAAAATGTGCCAAATTTTTAATAATTTAGATGTTGATTTGAAACATGTGGACTTATTGTGGTCCTTACAAATCTTGATTACCTATCTTACTAGATTCCATTGGTACAACCTTGCAGAATTTTAAATTCCCTAAAGAACTAGCATGTGGAGATATGGGTCCTTACCAATCCTTTAAACTCCCTAATGTGATCTAATCTAAGAAAGATTTGAAAAACTATACTATATTGCAAGCATGTGTGCATGTATGGGCCTGTTACTTTAATATTTAAACTCCCCCTAGTGATGTAAACTAAGAAAGTAGCTTCAAAACTATCCTAAATTTGCAACATGTGGGCATGTATGGGCCCTTACAAATTTAAGATGTTTTGAAAAGAAACTAAGAGGAGCCCTAGGGGGGATTTGTCCTCTCCTAAAGATTTTAAGGGAGATGAAATGTCCCCTTAATCACTTTTCTGATTCTCAAGATCACTCTATGGTGTGAGAGAAGAGCATACTCAATGATTAAAGTCCGATCTATGGTCCCAATGCAAGTGTTTTTATATGTGATAGTAAAGAAGCTTAGCCTATATTTTATAATCAAAACAAGCCATCCATGTGGAAACTCAAAGAAAAATAGGATAAATATGGTTCTTTTTAACCCCCTAAGTGCCTATGTTTTGACTAACCCTTCATGTTGGAAGGGAATCTAAGTTTGGTGCATTGACAAATTTCATAAAAGCAAGATTTTGAAGGCTAGGAGCCTTCAAAATATCACAAAAACTCTTACAATGTTGAGATTATGTATAGATGTGCGGGTTACAGTTTAGACAGAGGCGTAGTGGATACACAATGCACATAATGCATAGAGAACTGAAGAACTTTTGGTGTATTGTGCGCAAAATGTGCAAAGAAGCGAAGTGTTGTTGGCGCACAATGCTCGAAATGTGCATCTATGGGCTGAAATACCCATGCACATTCTGATACGTGTCGGGGGAGGAAATTTTAAGTGGAATTATCCTCCTCCAGCTCCAAACTCAGCTCTTTGCAGGTAAGGCTAGGCTAGTTATGATCTCTGCAAGGAAAATGGGTCAAAACGAAGTGCTCAAACATCCCAAATAGGGAGGAAATTGATACCTTATCCCCAGTATGGTCGCTAATATATTGTGTCCTTTTCACCACTTGAATGAGCAAAAGAAGGGCACTTACAAGTCTAGTTGGGCATGCTATACAGGATAGAGGCTAGTGTATGAATTAATCAATCCAAACACATGAAATAAACAAACAACTAAGCTATAAACAACTAGGAAAATAACTAAGGAAATTAAACTAAACTGCATAAGAAACTTTGAACCAAGATCAATCAACCAAATGACCAATAATCATGCCACCAATGGATAACTATAATAGTGGGAAAACACCGTAGAGAAAGGAGGACTTATGGATCCCCTCATCCTCCTTGGGGGGGATCTTGAGTCCCCTATGTGAGAGCTCTTCCTACAATGATAAACTAGAAATCAAATGGTGAAGAAATCCAAACCTATTCCCTCAAGAGGTGAGGTTAATATCTTATTGAGATGATTCTAGAATACTCCAAGAAGAAAAGAGGTTTCTGGAAGGATAATAGAGGCAACATAAAGATACTATGAGATTCTTAAATTCTTAGTGAACCCGTTGCCTCCTTTTATAGAATGTATTTGAGGCAATATCCAACTGGTTCTTAGTGTGGAAAAGGGGCCCTTTAGGGCACCCTTAGGTATTTGAACATCCCCCCATTCGGATTCATCTCGGATTTGAGGGTCAAATCAAGTTGGGAACTAGTCTAGAAGTGGGTGAGGGGCCAACAAGAACCATAAATACATCGTTTACAAGAGTGTATGACTTTTCTCATACACAGTCTTGCATATGGTGCATTGTGTGCTCTACTAGCTCCTTTAGTGTTTTAGCACGTCAATTTTTTGACCAGTTGTATAGTTTTTGCCTCTTGGAAATGAATTTTTGGTGTTGCAGGTGAACTAATAGGTATTTGAATATGGTGTATTCATGTATCCATTTACATGGGATGTTGTGGATGAAATTTTCAATGATAACAAATCCCATAGATGGATTCGTCTCTTTGAGATCTTTCCAACGGCTGTAATCATGCTCAAAGTCGATCTCTAGATCAAAAGTTACAGCCTCCCAAAGTTTTCAAGATTTCATTTATCTAATCCACCTCATTTCCACATCACACCCACATGGTTCTCTGATACAGGAGAATCACCAACATCATTTAATGAGTCAAGGTGGAAGATGAATCAGCATACAGTGTAACACACTTAACTGGTTTTGATTCTAAGGAGGGTGTGTCACTTTAAATTTTGAAAGAGTTCTAATTAAAGATCCCATGAGATCTTGAAGTTAGATCCATTGTATGTACTCCAGGGGATTGTATTTGCCTTTAATGATTGTAGTATTCTACACATTTTGAGCCTTGACTCATATCTAGATCGTAATTATTCATTTATTGTAAGAATCCTAGTGTTAGGATGCTTTAATTGTGATATGAAAGCACTAGAATAATCTGGAGGGGAGGCTTAAGAATACCCCTTCATGTATAAATCAATGCAATCTATGCCCAAAATAGGTTGTTGAAAGAATAAATTGAAATCTGTTGAGAGTTGTTGAAACCCCTGTAAATATTTGTTGAAGGAATATAGAAGAAGAGAATTACTTTCAAATTTCTAAGCTTGCTTGTCTTTGAGTAACTGGGTAAATGCTATGTTATTTATCTTTGTGTTTGTGTGTGTGTGCATCTAAATGGGTTGTTGAATGAATCTTTAATGTTCATTTAAGTTTCAATTGTTTCTCTTTTAAAATATCGATGCAAGAAGTGCACATTTCCCACACAAGGAGTGCAACAGTAGAACCATTGGATCAAGAGAAGGAGCGTGGTTGTTAATACCCTAAGTCCTTCGAACTTCACTACTCTATATTTTTTAAGTCGATTGTTGTAGAAGAGGAAAAATCCCCAAAACATGAAGTCCCAGAGTGAATATACGTCGTAGATCACTAGGAGAAGTGTGAGCAATTGTATCCCTAAGTGGTTCGGCGATTCAGCACTCCAGGAGAAGTCGGGTTTTGTTGTGCATAGTGAAGAATTCCCTGAAGTCTTGAATTTCGGAGTAAATCCTAACTGTTGGTTGTCAGGTACATGTGTCCACATATTATCGAGTATTTGAAAATTCGGTTATCCAGAGGATTGTGAGTGAAAGTAGCTTTTGCGTGAAAATTCTCGAATCTCGAAGTTAATCTGGACCGTTTGTTGTTGGGTACACATGGACCATGGATCTCCACCCTTCACCACTTCCGCATTTGGAAGTTCAGAGGTATTGTGTGTTGGACGCATAGAAAACCCTGAAACCTAGAGTCCTAAAGTTCCTTTTGGCCATAGATCTTGGCAAGAAATGTGGATCATTGATCCTTGAAATCTTCGGGAGTTTGCCAGTTCAACGTTCGGGAGATTTAGAGTGTATTGTGGGAAAATATTCAAAATCCCAAAGTTCTGGAGCATCGAAGTGTTATAAAAATAGGACCTTGGAGCAATAAAATAAAACAAATGTGGAAATAAAACACAGAAGATACACAATACAAGAGAGACACAGATTTACGTGGTTCACCCAGTGTAGGCTACGTCCACCAGAAAAATTGCTAGGTCATTTCTTTATTATTATCCAGCAAAATGAAGGGATACAACCTACAGCAAAACCCGTTGTAACTTCCTCTTCTTTCTCTCATAGTATCCTCTCTCAGAATACAATACTTTCCAACCTACATAGCCGCAATACATTTCCCTCATAAAAGAGGGTTTCCTTCTAGGGAAAAAAACCCTAACATAATCTCTATCGTTAGATCTGCAACCTTATAATGAATGGTCCAAATTTACAATGAAATTACAATATGCTTTTACAAGGCAATTTTTTCTTCCGGGGATTCGCCCCCGAACCCCTTCTGGGGGCCCGCTTACCCCCAGACCCCCCAGTTGGGGGGATAGCCCCCCCGGACCCCATTGAGGGGGTACCCCCCCTCTACACTCCCCCGCATGGAAGAGTGTACATACTTCTGGGGTGTAAATACTTCATGGGGTATAAACATGGTTGGAAGTAAAAGACCTCTAAATCAGGAAGATAATCAGACTCCACAACCAACAATCTCCCACTTGGAGACTGATCTCAACAACTCCATCGTTGTTGTATATGCTAGACTCTGAACCTTCTTGGACCTGGAAAATTTCTCATCTTCATATTCATT
>JZKD02S1291729.1:106148-134080 GCA_000966675.3 Picea glauca | reverse complement strand
TCTAGATTTGGATCTTCCCTTCCTAGAATTCCCACGGTTCCCTAAGCCCTTTCCTCTATCCTTTTGTCTTCCCCTGTTCTCCATGTTCAACACATTACCTGATGTCTCACCTGTGATTTTCCGTCGCATTTCCTCACTAAGGATAATAGCAACAACATCATCAAATTTTAAAGTATTTGAACCAGAGACAGAGTTACTTACATCCATGACCAAGCCATTCCATCTTTCTGGTAATTAGCACAAGATTAGAAGAGCCCTAACCTCATCATCAAAGTCCACTTTTACAGAACTTAGTTGATTAGTAACTATATTAAATTCATTTAAATGATCTGCAACAAACCCACCTTCTGACATCTTCATATTAAATAATATCTTCATTAGAAATACTTTATTGGACACCGAGGGTTTTTCATACAATTTTTCCAACGCGTCCATCAAACCCTTTGTTGTCTTTTCTTTCGACATATTGAAAGCCACCGACACTGCTAGGCTCAGTCGTATCGTTCCTAGAGCCTTTCTGTCAATAATCTCCCATTCTTCATCCTTCATGGTCATCGGCTTCTTTGCTACTCCACTCAATGGTAGGAATAGATCCTTCTGTTATAAGTAATCTTCCATCTGCATCTTCCATAACTGTTACTTTTGGTCGTTAAATTTCTCGGCCCTAAACTTTCCATCTTCCGACATTGCTCCCACTCGAACCAGGAACCCTCTTTTCCTACAAGTTACCTTACGCTTTGATACCAGTTGTTAGAAAAACAAGACCGCGGAGCAATAAAATAAAACAAATGTGAAAATAAAACACAGAAGATACACAATACAAGAGAGACACAGATTTACGTGGTTCACCTAGTGTGGGCTACGTCCACTAGAGAAATTGCTAGGTCCTTTCTTTATTATTATCTAGCAAAATGAAGGGATACAACCTACAGCAAAACCCGTTCTAACTTCCTCTTCTTTCTCTCACAGTCTCCTCTCTTAGAATACAATACTTGCCAACCTACATAGCCGCAATACATTTCCCTCATAAAAGAGGGTTGCCTTCTAGGGAAAAAAACCCTAACATAATCTCTATCGTTAGATCTACGACCTTATAATGAATGGTCCAGATTTACAATGAAATTACAATATACTTTTACAAGGCAATTTTTTCTTCGGGGGCTTCGCCCCCGAACCCCCACTGGGGTCTACTTGCCCCCCCGGACCCCGCTGAGGGGGTACCCCCCCTCTGCACTCCCCCACGTGGAAGAGTGTACATACTTCTGGGGTGTAAATACTTCATGGGGTATAAACACGGTTGAAATTAAAAGACCTCTAAATAAAGAAGATAATCAGGCTCCACAACCAACACGAAGTTTCCTCTTTCCAAACTTAAGCCCCAAGTTTTAGGCCCCATGTCACATGAGGACTCCATTGGAGTAAAAATACCCTCACGAACATTAATTTTCATGCAGGAAAAGAAGGAAAGGTTTGTGGAAAATAATTATAAGGGTTCATTGAGGACCCAAGAGACACTTTGGCTCCTGTGTAAATTGATCCTAAACTGGGAGGTCGCACGAGCCCCAGGGGGGTTTGCATCAAGTGGTATCAGATCCCAGACAAGGCTTTTGTTTGATATCATCAACTGGTATCAGAGAAGGAATAATATTTGTGCGAAAAAATGCTTAGACTTGTTATCTCCTAAAATAAACCAGTCAATTCATTAATTTTTAGAAGTGATAGCATAGTCATGAATAAATTTCATTATTAAATTTTTAGGGCTCATTTTAATGAGTTCCATCTTGTAAATAAAGTTTGAAAAACATTTGATTCGTTTTTTCCTTCAAAAAAATCAAAACTCGGGTTTCGGTGGCTAAATCCTTTTTCAAAATTGTTTCTAAGACACCGAAAGCCTTAGCTTTCAGTGGCTTAAACGTGAAATTTAGGGCTATTTTAGCCACCGAAAGTGTAGAAAAGTTTGTTTTTACCGTGTTGAGTCATCATTTTCAAATGATGATTCTGAGCGACTGGAGAATCATTTTGAAAAATGGGAGGAGGTTTTTGTTGCTAACATGTCAAAGAAAAATAACCTATCTCATTTTTCCTACAGGTGTCATATATTGGGATAATAGAATTCATCTTTGAGCCCTAATTTTCGGATCTGAGAATTTCCCTATCTATCACATGTTTTTGAAAAGTCGATCCTAGGAAAATGAAAACGAATCTCAAAGAACTGAGAGAGGTTTTTTCTCACAACAAACAAATATACAAAATTCTCTTCCTTTTTTTACCCATCTATTTTTATTTGAGATATATAGGTCAATATTAAAGCAACATATTTATGTCTTTTCCTAGCCACCAAAAGCACAGAACAAGGCAGCAAGCTACTATTTTTGCACGGATCATAGTTTCCTTGATCCGAATGTCATGAGGATGGTTTCTAATGATAGATAATAATTAATGGCATCATTATTGGGTTTTTGTTCCAGTTTTAAAAGGTGCTAGCAAGAAGATAAGATTGAGTTTGCTACCTTATTGTGGAAAAAAACTGTCTTTTTGGAAAAGATGAAAAATTCAAAATAGCTATCAGCCTATGGAGATATACTACATATATTGAAGACTTTGAATGCCAAACAGACTATTAGGATAAGATATTGACCAAGTAAATAGGATCTTTTCCTATTTTCTTGAATCTGTTTTGAATTTCTATTTTGAGTAAATTTGATCCAGATTTCTAGGAGCTGGAAATTGTTTGTAAAGGCTATAAAGCCAAGAACATTTGATGAAAAAAGGGTTTGACTTTGATATCTTCTATGATGCTACTGTAATAAAGACTTTTTCTTAATATATGAAACTTGCAAGCTTCTTTCATTGGTGTTATCAAGCCTCTTCTTTCTTATTTGTTTTTACTTATGAGTTGAATGCAATTCTCTGTCTATGCTTATTTAATCCATAGGTGATTGTCATCTCACCATCTAATTGTTAAGAAAATGATCATAAGTGGTTATGATAGTTTATAGACCCATCATGCTTATTGTTTTATATATGTGTAATCTGGTTAAGTGATTAGTTTATATTCTATTTAATACTCAACATGTATGATTGCATCTCTTGAGAGCCTTATATTGTTTGATATCCCTAGACAGTCTTGAATACACATTCTAGTTAGTTAGATATTCATCTTGATCCAAACCCACACCCATTATTGAGTGAATCATTACAAGAATAGTTAAGTTACCAGGCATCTCTAAGATACAACCTAGGAGAATTTCCTGGAGTGATAACAAGACCCATGCTGCCAAGGAGACGTAGGCAGAGACCTATAGTCAATGTAGCTATGGAGGAGGAAATGAGACAAATTCATGCAAGATTGGACACAATGGAAATAGAACAAAGGAGAGCACCAGAGACTAGTGATTTCAATGAAGTTGAAAGTAAAGATATAGAAGCAGAAGAAGTTGTAGGAGAACAAGCAACAGAGGAGCGATTGCTAAGAGTTATTGTCAAGCTAGAATGAGAGAAAAGATGGAAGTATCAATGTATGAAGGTAATTTGAATGTAGAATAATTTATTGACTGGATAAGTGCTTTAGACAATTACATTGACTATGAGGAGATTGATGATGAGAAGAAATTAAAGTGTGTGGTGACTAGATTGAAGGGACATGCAGCTTTATGGTGGGATGAGTTGCAAGATGATAGAAGGAGGAAAGTTAAGTCCAAGATTAAGAGTTGGGATAGAATGGAAGCTAACCTCAAGGATAAATTCATACCCAAGGATTATTAGCTGAATATTTTCAAAAGGTTGCAGAATTTGAGATAGAAAGGTTTGTCGGTGAAGGAGTATACGGAGGAATTTTATAATTTGAATATAAGGGAAAGACACAGAGAGAATGATGAAGAGAAAGTTTCTAGGTATATTAATGGATTGAGGTATGAAATCCAAGATGATATTAGTATGATAATGATGAGGATTGCAGAAGATTATTATCAGGTATCCCTAAAGGCAGAAGAAAATTTGGCAAGGAAGTAGAGTCAAGGGAACAGGGGGGAAGAATCCTAACAGAGGAGAAGGAATCACCAGAGAAACATTATAGAAATTTATGGGAGAAGATGGAGTATTTAACAATCAGATAGAGAGAGGAGGAAGTTCTAGAGGTGGATACTATAGAGGAAGAAATCATTTTCCAAGAGGTAGAGGAAGAGGCAGAGGAGGAGAAGTAAAGTGTTATGCTTGTGGGAAAACAAGGCACATCTCTTGGGAATGTCCTAAAAATAAGAATGTAGGAGTTAAAGAAGCTCACATTTATGAGGTGCAGCAGAGGAATGTGGAGACATAGATGAAAGAAGAAGTATTTGAAGAGGGAAGATCACTAATGATGAATAAATCTCTCATAAAGCTAGAAAAAGAGGTACAAGAACCAGTCCAGAGGAACAGTTTGTTCATAAATGCTTGCAAGACCAGAGACAAAGTATGCAAGGTGATCATAGACAATGGGACTACTGATAAATTGGTATCCATGTAGATCGTGGAAAAGCTAAATTTGGAAACGACAGCACATCCAAGTCCGTACAGGTTGTCATGGTTGCAAAAATGACATCAAGTCATGGTAAGTCGACAATGTAAAGTTGAGTTTAAAATTGGTAGTTACAAGGATGAAGTTTTATGTGATGTCATACCCATGGATGTTTTTCATGTTTTGTTGGGGAGACCGTGGAAATATGACAAAAATGTCACACATGATGGGAGGAAGAATACTTATACCCTTGAGAAAAAATGGGTGTAAACATATGTTGCTTCCATTAGAAGATATGGGAGCCAAGGAGGAGGCTAGTTTGAGTATACTTCTCATGAGTGGGAAGAAACTCTTGAAGGAAGAAGATGATCACCAGTGTTGTAGTATGAGGATAGCATATATTAGTATATCTCGTGGAATGAGTTTTATGGGTTCTCATACTTGTGAGGAAATGATGCACGAGGCATCTATGGAAGAGGCCAAGGGACCACAGGGTTTTAAAACTACTGGTTTGTGTGTTATGGAAGGTGCAACAAAAGGATGGCCATTGGAGACTATCAAAGAAAAGGAGAGTGGACAGAAGTCAAGTGTTTTTCAAAAGGAAAAGAAATAAGAGGAGGCCCACACAATTGTGAGCCAAAGAAATATTCCAGAGGAGAATTCAGGTTCCATACTCCCTCAATGGGAGAACAAATTGAAGATGTTGGAGGATTGGTTAAACCATCCAAAGATAGAGGAAGACTACCAGAGGGATGCATTCATGAAGAATAGCAAAGGAAACCTTCAGGAAGGTAAAATTCCTAAATAAATAAATAAGAAGGAGAAGAAACCAATGGATAGCAGCAACAACCTACAAAAAAACAATTGTCAGGAGAGAAAGAGAGAGTTGTAGTAAAAGATCCAGTCAAGAGATAGGATGGAAAAGGACATTATGGATTTAAGAAGGTTGGTAGAAAGGTCATCCAAGGAGACAAGAGAATACTATGGTGGTAAGCTCAATAAATCTCTACAACATATGATTTGGTGACCAGGATAAAATCCTACAACAACAAGAGAACAACAACAACAATAACAACAGAAGGGAAAAGAAGCAAATGGATAGCTCTGAGTTAAAGTTTGGGACCCTGGAGGATCTCAAAAATAGCAACAAAGCCATGACCAGGAGCTTGTGATTTTTTTCAATAGAGGAGTATGATGCAGGAGCATCACCATCGTCATTTAATGAGGCAAGGTGGAAGATGACTCAGCATCCAACGCAGTTCATTTAACTGGTTTCAATTCCAAGGAGGGCGCGTCACTTTAAATTTTGAAATCATTGTAATTAAAGATCCCATGAAATCTTGAAACTAGAGCCATTGTATGTGCTCCAGGGGGTTGTGTATTCCTTTAATGCTTGTATGATTGTACACATGTTGAGAGTCGACTCATATCTAGATTGTAATTATTCATTTATTGTAATAATCCTAGTGGTAGGATGCTTTAATTTTGATATGAAAGAACTAGAATAGTCTAGAGGGAAGCCTTGAGAAGCCCCTATGTTATAACCCTAAATTGCACCATACATGCATACCTGGCATTTGGCTCTCTTACTTGCTAATTTTTCCAAGCCATCACTAAGAATCTCTTCTTAAAAACATAATTTTTGAAGATGTACACACCCTGCACCACTACTACCCATGTACACATGTTTTTTGCACCACCAGAGCCTGTGTACATACACTAACTGCACCATTACAACCCATGTATACTCACAAAAGTTGCAAAAATTAAAAAGTTGCAAGGAATTCGTTGAGATTGCAGGCTATTGGGTAGTTTCCCAATTGTCTCATTGCCTATATCCCGTCACCATACCGAATAATCATCCTTTTGTCATATAAAAGGAGGTGTTGGGGTCTCATTCATAACATCAGCATAAGAACAGTGAAACACTGCTCGTTTCACATCCCCTCCTTGCCCCAAGAATTGCAACTACCTTGTGAGATTTGCATCAAAATTTCCCATTCTTGCCATTTTTCTTCCATCATAAGCCTATGTCATTTCCCTAGAAGTTAGAGAGGACAAAGATACATGGAAGCATAGTTGGAGCTTGGTGAGGAGGAGCCTGGACTAGGTTCATGGACCAGTCACCGACCTTTGTTGTAAGTAAACATTGTGATATCAATAAAAGAAATAAATTGTTTGTCTTGAAATATGATGTGTCAAATATTTGTATTTGATTTATGTCTTATACTAACATATAAACCATGATTTATATATGAGATTCATGTGTGTATTTCTATGTTTATATATTTGTGAATTCAGGTTAGCCTTGGGAGGAGGCTTGTAGTCAGCAGAGCTATCGAATGCGAGAGGATCGACACTAGACGCGAAGTAAAAGGTAGAGTTAATTGATCTTTTCACTTTGTCTTTCGTGTATGAATCTAGCGTGTATTCAGGGTAGTTAGAAAAGTAGGAGACTTTTAGATGGTTAGATATGCCTACATGTTGAACCCTATTGTAGTCCATAAGGATTTTTTCCTGCTATAGAAAAATTGGTGACCATACTGGGGAAGCCTCTAGGGTTTTAGGGGATTTTATGGGTGTTTGATTGGTTTTTACCTTTTGAGTTTCTTTCTGAGTTTGCTCAGTCTCTAAGAGATTCTAGTCACCTATTGGTGCCATACCAGTTCTCCCTGCCCTGACAGTCTACCTGTTTGTCTTCTTTTTTGAGGATTTACAGAGGTGTACGTGACTTGTTGTGGGTTTGCACGTGTACATACGCGTCATGCTTTCAGACAGCCCACGTACATACGCAGGCTACTAAAGTATCAGATGCGTGCCTGTGTCAAGAATTTTTTCTTTAAGAAGAGGCAATCAACCTCTTCCCTGATTGAAGTTTGACTTCTCAAGGTTTCTTGATTAAGTACAGTGTCTCTATTTTTACAGTCGAAGCCTGGGTTTGATGTCAGTTTTCTTATCTTTTCAAAGATTTCTTGTGTTTAATTCAAAAGGGTTTTAGGCATGTCTCCGAGTCTTTTTTATCATCCTGTTAGGTGTCTTCAATGACTCCCTGCGATCCGCAGTGGCCGAGAGGTCAATTCTCATTCTTTTCTTGTTTTTCACTTTTTCCCCTTTCGCTTTCTTTAAAGAAAAAGAAAAAAAAAATTCAAGTTTCTTGTTTGAAGTATAAAAATAAATAAACAAAAGTTGTCATTTCTTTGTTTGGTTAAGTAGTTGGGTTGATTATTTTTCTTGTTAGGAAAGAGATTTATTTTCTTAAGTTCTTTATTGATTGCTTAGAACTTTAAGTGGCTCGTACTTGAGCGAAATTTTGTTTTAGGTTTTACTTTAAAAGATCTTAGAAAAAGTAGCTATGAAATGTTGGTTAAAGAGTTAGTTGCAAATTTTTGTTTGTCAAATAGATTAATTTTTCTTTCATTTCCATTTGTTTCTCCTTCTTCGTCTGTCAAAACACACCACTAGTTTCATTTTCGTTTCCTTGACTTAAAACAAGAAATTTAAAATTAACGCTAATTTAAAATCAACTAGACTTTATGTTTGTAGGGTCAATCAACTAGTCTAGGCTAGAGCCTTGAATTAGGTTGGAGAGGAAACTCTTCAAGGCTTATAGAAAAACATTGGAGTTAGTGATAGGGAGTGTAAAAATTCCAGTAAACATGGAATTTATCTGGGACCCCCCTCTAACACAGGGGCTAAACACGAGGTCATGTGCAGAAAGGTAGCGGAGATAACCCCTCCAAAGCCAGACCAAGCATAGTGGGGAACGCATATTGAGGACTTGCCGTGGGATATTGTTGGTTTCATTTTCCTACAGAGATTTGTGGACCTCGAATCCATTCAGGATCCTCAGTTGTCTTCTGGACCACTTGATTTCGATACCCTCGATAGGTTTTGGGCTTAGTTATCTTGCTCATTGCGGTCCACCCGACTGTCGATTGTACCCGCCTGGTGACTGTTCGTGAGCTGGAAACCTAGTTGTTTTTATTTTAGGGACTTACACAGGTGACTGTGGGGTTATACCATGGTACCTAGGGCATACGTCAAGCCACACTTTGCAGAGTATACCTAGAGGGTGCTTCTATGTTCGAGTTTCACTTGCATCGGTAAGTTGCTCTAGTGTTGGATGGTGTAATTGTTCTTCCAACTAGATAGTGTTTTCTTTCTTTATCTCATAGGAAATTTTCTAGTGTGTGCTTGGTCTTCAACATTAGTAAAATCCTTACTCTATCATTGATATTCTCACACAGTGGAAGATCAAGAGCCCTGTCGGTCGTGAAGGCTTCAAGGCCTACCATTGATTACATTGGAGCCACCACTGCTACCGTTACGGTGAAGACTTGACCAACAAGGTTCATTTGAGGTGACTGAACTGCAACAAGCTGTGCCTAAGCCAGCACCGAGAGGAGAACAATTGTATATGGAGGAACTGACTATTTCTGACCTTAGAGCGGAAGCTCTCGGTCCATATAACCCTCCAATCACTGAATTTTTGATGCCACTTTTGATACATCTTTCCCCTCCAAGGGTAACACATCATGATCTTCAAATAGTCCTGCAAGCAACGATGGAAGCAAATGTTGCTACTTCGTCAGGGAGTCCTCACACTCCCTCTACATTTGCCACCACTGGGGGCGTTCTGCCTCCTAACCCACCTTTGTTGGTCTGGACCACAATGGTCTTGACCGCCTATACTTCAAGCAGTGGTCTGATTCCATCTATGGCGGCGATAATTGCACCATTCACATAGAGTGCAATAGGTTCTCCGTTTTCATATGGGATGCCCATATTTTATACAAACTCTACAAACCATGGATCTAGGGGAAAGGAGCTCCAACGCTCTGTTTCAAGGGTCTATGGGGGTCACCTCAGCCCCCTATAACTCTTTCCCTTACAGAGGGGGTCATATACCTCCTTTGTCCCCCTCGCTCAGTAGTTCTTCCCAGCAACCCGTCAGGTCGAACATGAACTATAGCTTGTTTGAAGCAGGTAGTCTAGGACCTTCTTCCTACACCATGATGGTGGGTTAAATGTCAATCTATTTGTTTGACACATTTGGAAATAACGTGTTTTTGTCAATTATTGTCTCGGTCAGGGGCAACCCTATTTTTGGACAACAAAATCCTGTGCAGGGTATTATTCCTACACAGGGGGGAAAACACAAGAGTCTTCTCCTCACAAGGACTCTGGAATCCATGGCAGGGGACAGTTCCCTCATTGGGGATTTTGACCAAGGGAAACCCCTTCCATAGTCAATTAAACCCATGACAAGGCTCAGTACCTATTCCTATCAGATTGGTAGAGGGAAACCCTTTCCAAAATATTTGGAACACTACGCAGGGAGCGATCCCTGCCTAGCCCTCAAAGTCCAACTACGGGAGCCAGGGGATGATGCCCTAACAAATGTAGTATTCATTCTCTGGCCAAGGCCATGGTATTTACCAAAACCCTGGTCAGCAACCCAACTTTTCCTGACAACCTAGTGCCAGTCAAACTCCAAGCTCATTTCTCTATGTACATAGTCAACAGCCCAAACTGTCGTGGTTCCTCAAGTATTTTGTACCTCGGCTATCCAAGGACGTTGCAACATCAAGAGTGTTTTCTGAGGAAGAGGAAATAATGAGAGCTCAATAACTTGAACTAATATACTATTATTCTGGTTTACTCTATGAGGATTTTCTAGATGCACCACGGTCCATCCTTGACAAGGCCAGACACAAGTCTAGAACACATGCTAATGGCATAGTTGGTTCAGCAGAATCAAAGCCCACTAATCATTTTTCAAATCAATTGCAACAATTGTCAATAAAGCAAACAGCGGCCAGCCAAACCTCTAGTTTGGCTGCTCCCCCTACTCAAACATCAGATGTACACAGTGTGTAGTCATAAAACCCAAAGGCCAATCAGCAGCCTGATGGAAAGAAGAAACAATGACACAAGAAGGGTAAGGAGGATAAGAAACCCACCAACAATGTTGGCAGGGCCAACACAGAGAAAATAAAGTCGAAGTATCCATGTACCCTTTTCACAGAATACCATCCGACTCTCCTATGCCCTCGACTTGCAGAGGCCTAGAATTTATTGGCACAGCAGTAGCCTGTTGTGTTAACGAACCCATTTCCACATGGGAAAAATTTGACTCAAGCCTCTACGAGTGAAAATGGGGGCATTCAGGGACCCCCTTCGTCTTCTAGTAATCCCTCGGCCACGAACTTTTATATGTTGAAGGGTGACTGTCACATAGCAACTAGGGAACATGATTATGGAATGTCAGATTCTGTTGAAAAGGGTAAGGAAGTCGTAAACCCATATGTTCCTCTCTAGATTGAGAAGATGATGGGCGAAACAATGACACATATCCTGAAAGGGGCATTAGTATTTCCATGAAGAGTGGCAGAGAAAAGTTTCATTGCCAAATCTTCAGCATCATCACCGATAGGATGGAGTTGAAAGAAATCCCCAAAATCACCCATGTGATAGTCGACTCTCTCCCCATCACTATCAGTGAATCTAGGGAGCCATTTCTCATAATTCGGTGGAATTTTTCAAGGTTATCCCAGGATTTTACTCATGTCTAAAGGTTTGAAATTTCTTGGGTCCCATTGAGAATTCATGGTTGGCTTCATCATTAGTGGAGTCACTAGACAAGTTTCTTGAAATTATCAAAGGAATGAGGGAATCACCCTCAGTGGATTTACCAGGTAAGCTTGTAAAAATTTCTTTGGATAAAGGCTTACCGAAAAAAGTGTCATTTGAGGAATATTGACTCAGTCTTCCCTAACAGTGGCACCAAAATGTTATCATGCAATATGTGACTTGATCGAAGGAAAATTTAAAGGAGAGAAAATTAGCATAACTGGAGACTAATACTATCACTTTCACCTCAATAGGATGTCTCTTTCTATTTAGGGTGGTAGGCCCAGGGGAAAGGTCCCCGGTGACCTCAGGGTTAGAGAAGGCAAGGTCAAAAAGGAAAGATAATGATACTCTCTCACAAGTCACCATCAATCAGAAAGTCTCGATTTTATAACCAATGAAATGATAATGTATCAAAGTGTACCTGCCCAGAACAAAGCAACCAGAAACTATATATATATTCAAGAACATTTGTTGGTTAGCACTTCATAAAACCATAGACTTTATCGATAAAATAAATTTGTTGAATATGATGAAGTAAACATAAAATTATAACAGCAATATTTATAGGGAAATACTTCACATTAAATGCCTTGAAATAGCTTCAAAATGACTAAGAATCATTAACCATTGAAATCATAATACTAGAATTTGTTAGAAGCAAACAAGACAATGTATAAATCATCTTTTTCAATTGCTTTTATAAGATTTTAATGTTGCATTTAATGGTTGTATCTTACTTTAGTAACATCAGAAATATAGTCAGTAGGTTAGGCTATTCTAGGGTTAGAAAGTGTGAGTAGGTTGCTCAAAGAATAGGTTTTGATGGTTGTTTTGATCAATTACTCAAAGGAGGACTTAGACTAGTGCTTTAGGGAAAATGGAGTCAACGAATATGGCAGTAAATGTTGAAGAAAATTATAGTATGAGAGTTGAGGACAAGAGATATTGATAGATTGGAGTGTTGGTAACCCAAGGCTCCAATTATCAAACCCTAGGGGAAACTAGCTACTAAGGTGTAGGTAACCCTAGGTCTTAATAGAATTTCCTCCCTCCTTAACTCAAATATGAAGAAAAAAATTGGCTAATATGAAGCAATGGATACTTAAGGTGTCACAATGTCAAGGCCTTAGCACATGCTTCAATAAAAATGGCCTTTTTACAAGATCTAGTAGGTGAAGGCTTTTGAAGCTAGGATAATAATATGTGCTAGTCTTCCTAGGGTTTAGTCAAACAATTTCATAATCTTTAATGTAAATGCAAGAGAAATCAATTATAACCATTCAATTAAGAAGAATTGCAGAAATGTCACTTACATTCATCAAGAATAATCAAGAAAAATCCTAGTTGAACACTTCCACCAAGAAACTTGTCAAAATGATCCAAGATTTAGCCTTCCTCAACAAGCGTGCCTAAAATTTCAAACAAGAAACCCTAAGGAGGGAACAAATTTCAGTCCTCACCAATGTGAGTGAAAGATGATGAAAAATAAGAGTGATTTTCCCCTTATTTATAGAGTTACAATGACTAGAGAGGAACTCAGATTTCCCCTATGGTAGTTATTTATGGTAGTTAGATATAATAAATGGGTAATTAGATATAATAAACGGGTAATTAGATATAATAAATGTAAGATCACTTCTTAGAAGGTTCTAATTCTATAAGATTCCTCCTCTAGAATGTTCTTAGGTGATGGTAGTACTATATAAAGGGGTTCAAGCAATGTAATGTGATATGAAGAGAATTATTGTGTTTGGAGCTGAAGCTCATTAGGAGGAATCCCCCTCGAAGAGCCAAGTGAACAGGAGAGGATCCCTTCCATAATAGGATCCATTGTATGGTGTTGCCCTACCTCAAGGGTTTTAATATAATAAAGTGATGGTTTTCTATATGGTTTCATATATCTTTTGTAGTGATTGTATTCAGATATATTTGGATCTATTGTGATATTGTGTATTCATTTATTTGGTTCTTAACAAGTGGTATCAGAGCACTTTCCTTGGCATACATTGTGGGCAAATATTGTTTATTTTTGCAAAAAAAAATTCGGAGAAGAAAAAAGAGGGCCACGAAATTCCAGAAATTTTTGGTATATTTGTGTGAACAATTTGTAAAAATAGGTTGTATATCTAAGTTTCTCTCAGAAAAACACTCAATTTGAAAAATAAAATCGTTCGAAACGAAGTCTAGGAAGTCAAGATATTGAAGTTTTAAAATCTATAATTTTTCAGGGTTTTTTCCGCGAATGACGGCGCAATTTCTTTTATTTATGTAGCAGCTGGAGGCCAAATTTGCCCAAACAAATTACATATCTGAGTTCCTCTGACAATGTCACCCAATTTCAAAAAAATATCAACCAAAACAGAGTCTGGGAAGTGAAGTTATGAGCATTTTAAATTCAGCAGTTTTTTGGGGTTTTTCCAGAAAAAAACCGTGATTTTTGTCGTAACTTGTTGTTCTATTTTTGGGGTTTTTTCATGACGGTTGCAGGACTGAAGAGTTCATAGGGTTCTCATATGTATATTTCCTCTCAAACCCTCAAATAAATTCTACAAATTAATGAAGCATTCAAATCCCAATTGTTTGACACATTGGATGACTTTGTAGATGGCCTCAATGATAGTTTTCGTAGTATTCATGATTCACTAGATAGAATTCAGGAGAGATTTCTTATGGTGGACATCAAGGATGAATATAATAAAGAAATATATGTTTGGTATGATTTGGAGGCCGATTGCGATGATTGGGATATGGATAGTTGTCATTTCTAGGTTGACAACCACTTTCATATTTTATTTGATAACTCTAATCCACCTTCTGTAGAGAGTATCAATGTGACAAATCGAGAGACAATGATTATTACCAGCATTCATCCTACATATTCTATAGTGATATTATTCCTTCCAAATTCTGCTACAACCATTTTCCACTATGTGGATGGATCTTCTTATTTGGATCCACATGACAGGTGTCAGTCTTTGGAGCATCATTTTCAATTGGTTATTGGGTGTCCATATCTTCCATGTGGAGTTCACATGAGCAATTGGACATGGGACCCTGGTTTACAATGGTGGTTGGACTACTTCAGCATGGTGGCTTCCATTTCTCAATGGGACCCTGGTTCTCTAGTCTACTTTAGCATTGTGGTCCACACTTATCCATGGGACCCTGGTATATGGTTGTACATCAAGCATTGAGGACAATGCTTTCATAAGGGGGATGGAATGTAAGGTAGCTAGAGAGGTAGTGGGGGAGGGGGCAGAGGTCCCATAGTGATAATAGTGGAGGTCATTCAATGTAAGGTGGACTAGGTCCACTATATTATTAAATAAGGCCCACTATGGTAGTTAGATATAATAAATGGATAATTAGATATAATAAATGTAAGAGCACTTCTTAGAAGGTTCTAATTCTAGAAGATTCCTCCTCTAGAATTTTCTTAGGTGATGGTAGTACTATATAAAGGGGTTTAAGAAATGTAATGTGGTATGAAGAGAATTATTTTGTTTGGAGTTGAAGCTCATTAGGAGGAATCCCCCTCTAAGAGGCAAGTGAACAGGAGAGGATCCCTTCCATAATAGGATCCATTGTATGGTGTTGCCTTACCTCAGGGGTTTTAATATAATATAGTGGTGGTTTTCTATATGGTTTCATATATCTTGTGTAGTGATTGTATTCATATATACTTGGATCTATTGTGATATTTTGTATTCAGTTATTTGGTTCTTAACATCAAGTCTATATTTCTCTCTGTACTCCATGTCTAGACTTATGGGCCTTGAGACATAATCTCCTTAGTTATCCCTAGGCTAGGGGATAAAATGTCCAAGCCATGAATTGTTATCTTTATGTTCATATATGGGATTGCCCTTTCTTTTGTCCCACATGAGCACAACACTTCCTTCATTGAAATTTATGCAAGGTGTACTCTTATCGTGTGGAGGCTTTTTGTGGACTATATCTTTCATGATTTATTCATTTTTCCCTTTTTCCTTCTTCAAAATTTGGGTAGACCCTGGCTCCTTCCCATGGTATTTTGCAAGTTTTTCTTTGTATTGATCTGTCCATGGAAGAATCGTGTCTATGGATTCCTCTTGCATAAAAGGTAGCTCATATGGATCATACTCAATGGTTTGTGGATGTATATAATATTCACTTTCATTGGCAAAATCAGCACCATCAAGATCCATCAAGTGTCTATTAGATTTATCTCAATTGTATAGTATTTGAAAAGTACCATCCCCCATAGGAATATGTGCATGGTTGAGATCCATGCTAAGGAAACCATCAAGAGCAGTATACCAACTCCTAGATAAAATAATCCCCCAAGCGTCTGGAACGTCGATCACTACTATGTCCATGAGAATGTTGATATGTGAAAAGTCAATCAACATCCTCACATACCCCGAGGACTTTGAACTTTCTAGAATCAATACCACACACATTTCCATAAAGTTGGGTTGTTTTCAAACCAATTATTTTAATTACCTTCAATGATATGACTTTTGTTGAGGCCCCTGAATCAAGCATGCAATTTTTCAAATTTAGTTCATTCACACCTAATTAAAGATATAAAGTAGGGTTTGTGTCCCTTGGTCAATCGAGATACATAGTGTTTAACATGATCGGAGGATCCTCCTTTTCGGATGGAACCTGTAAGATTTCAAAATTTCCTTTTTTATAGAAGGGATCTTACACATCTCTGTCACTAGGACCATCATATTCAATTTTCCAAACATGTTTTCAACATCTATATTCAAATGAATGTCATTTGTAGGAGTTGGATTAGGAATAAACTCACATACCGACGGTGGAAGTGGTGGACCCATCTTTTTTTCTATTGGAAGAAGAGTATCAGGCTATGATGGAGGGGCTGGAGAATTTTGTCTTATATAGGTTAGAATTCTCCTCCTCCTCAATTCTTTCTTCTGATCATCTGACAATTTACTTTATGCATGGACTTTCCCCTCTCTTTTTCTTACTCTTGTGGCTTAATTGATCTATTCTTGATTAACTTGTTCATCGTTGAGATTGAAAATCATGAAATTTATATCGTCGGGGTAATCTGTGTCTTGTCGGGGGCACTCATCTTCCTTGTGGGGTTCTTTGCATGGGAGACACCAAGATTCTATATCAACTGTCCCAACAGGTTTCAAATTATCTAGGGCCTTTGCCTCTTGTTGAGGTCTTGGTTTCCAACCAGTGGCATCTCTCTGTTGTTTGGAAAACTGAGGTATAGGAGAAGATTTATTTCTTTAAATTATATTCATATGGTTCATAAGTTGATTTTGCACTTAAACAAACTGAGTATTCATTTGGTCTTTCTTCTAATTCAGGAGAAAAATTGGATCAGGAACATTGTTGTTGGAAACCTTCATCTTTGATTTTGTCTTGTTACAAGGGTACTGAAAAGATTTTATTTTTTAATCAAGGAGATTTTCTTCAATGTTGATATTGAACTCTTTAGTCTTTACCAATGATGTGGGATTTTTATCTTTAAGAATGTATCGAAACTGTCCATCAAAGGCATTCATGTAAAAGAGATGAATTGACGATGTTGTAGGATGGTAATCTGTTGGAATTTGATTGTACAACCTGTTAAATTTTGAAATGAATTCATTTACCATTTGATTCTCCTTTTTATTTATTTGATTGAACTGAGTCCCAAGTGTCCCACCATCCTATTTTATTGACCATATGCTCTTGAATAAGGTGGAAAAGAATCATAGGTCATGTTATGATTATCAAGGAGTCCCCTAAACAAATCAAGGGCTTCTTCAGTCAATAATGAAGTGAATAGTCTCATGGTCACATCTTCATGATCAATACCTACATTGTCCATATCCCGACCCATGACATAAATGTGGTATTCGACAGTTATCACATTGTTTCTTGGGATCTTTGGCAACCACTTGTTGATTTGTGTTGGCATTTTGTTAGGGTAACCTTGGATATTGGCCATGTTAAGGGGTTTGTAGAGGTCCCTTTCCCAAGGGTGAGCCATTGGAACAAGAGGAAGGGTTTTATAGAAAAAAATTTTAGCAATGGGAGGCTTGATAGGAGGCCTTATTTGGTAAAACTTATAAGGCTTGAACCTCCTAGGGGGAAAAGGTTTGGGGAAAGAAGGATTATGGGAAGGTGGAGTCGTGAGATGAGTTTCAAAATCAAATCATCAAGAAAGGTGGAAATGGAATGTCCCTTGGATGGAGTCACCAGGAAAGCTAAGGAAAAGGCTTTGGGATAGCTTACCAAAGTTTCGTTGGGGTATGAAGAAGATTCAAAATCATCCCCGAAAATGGTGCCAAAATGTTATAGCAGAACTTGTAGGTTGTGCAAAGCCCGAACCAACCATAAAGAAAGTGATACAACCTGGGAATCCTACACCCAAGGTCACCTCGATGTAGGTCCCACACTTCAAGGGTGACTAGGTCACTCTAGAGAGGCGATCTCAGTGACCCTAGGGGGATTGAGACGGAGATGGAAAGAAATGGAAGTGAATCCCCTAGAGGTCAATTATAATCAGAATGAAAGGTGGGAATATATTCCTTGTAAGTCAAGTAATGGTTTCTCCACAGGTATAGTACTTCTCCAAATGATTGTACATGCCCAAGACACAAGGAAATCCAACTTGAAATGATATAAGTTCGTATGGATCAACAATTTCATCTTGTTGTCCATAATTTTCAGAAGTATATGACAATTCATATCAGCAAATAAAACATCTAAATCAGCATACAAAGATCTAAACTAGTTAAGTAAATCAACATTAAGATTAGCAATGAATATAGGCTAAAAAATGGAACTTAAGAAGAAAGAGAAGATGGTTGTTGTAAACATGTATTTTCTGAAGAAAATTGCAGCATTATGGCTGTATAATTCAATGACATGCAGCAGAAAAATCAACCATGGAAAATTGCCAAGAACTAGCCCAAAATGTGCGCCCTAGTTAGTAGAGTAAATGAGGAAAATTTAGGAGCTAGTCTAGGGTTAGTTTAGGAGTTATGGATAGTACTTTATCTAGGTTAGATCATCCCTAATGGATGTAAGTTATGGTTTGTAATAGAAATAAAAATAATGGGAGAGAGGGGACTCCCTAGTAGGGGAAGACTCCTCTCAATGAGGCAAATCAACTTCAAGCAAGAAACCTTTCAAAAGATCAAAAATTGTGTTTCCCAAGGCAATGATTTTATATCTCCAATGCAAAAAAATATGACTAGTGCCTTTAATATCGGGTTAATGGAGTCCAATAAACAAGATCTATATAAGCTACCTCCTTGGGGGTGTAATCCTTTTTACTTCCAAAGGCAAGTTTCTCTAGCTAGGGTTTATGCCCTTCTACTTCTCTTAGAAAACCCTCGTATAATCAATGAGATGAAGCAATAAAATGATGAAGTTTATGGTGGGGGTGTATGCCCTTATACTTCCTTCCTAGCTCCTAAAATAACAATACTTGACTTGAAAAAATGATAGCATAATAGTAAAAGATCATACCAAGATCAAGAGAAATGCCAAGATAATCCACCATAAGAGATAGAAAACATCATCCAAGGCTAGCACTAGAATTCCACCAACCATTCATCAATAGATAGCCATAAACAAGAGCTAAAAGAGACAATATTTCCAAAGATAGAAAAAATTCCAGATCAAGTCCTCTCACAATGAGGAGAGTTATGATAAAATGAGATCTTATGATCTCTTATTTATAGAAATTTCACCAAGGTGACTTGTCCACAAATTAAGGGGTAAAACACAAGATTAGGGGTCAACATCCCTAATATTTCCCCCTTTACAAAGAAACTCATTTAAAGTTTACTTTTTCACATAAGGAAACCCTAATTTTAGAAGGACGTCTCCCCTTTAGGGGAAATTTTTCCACTTTGAAGACGTTGGTTGTGTTGGAGAAGCATGGGTAGGCCTCCAAAGGCGACATGTCAAGCATCTACACACTCTCATCATGGTGAAGAACCTCTTCTCCTCAAAATGTCCATGTTTCATATGAGTGGAACCTCACCACCATTCCATATCCCCCCAAGCATGACATCAATCTCAAAAATAGGACGTGTTTACCCTCCTGGGAAAATTGTTTGGCAAGTGAGGGCAGTTCTATGTCGTCCAAGTCATCATCAAGGCCTTCCAAGTCTAATCTCTCTCATTTACATATGGGCCCCTGGAATCCAACCTGTGGGCTTGTAACCCCATGAAATCCCAAGATATGTGTTGAGCCAGATGGATATCGGTGGCCACCCACCTTTTCCAACTGGTTCAAAACAGTTTTCTGACAAGTTTGGCAATTTACTATTTTTAGCAGTTTTAACTTTCAGGGCCATTTTGAGGGCCTAAATGAAGGTTTTTTGGTATTTATCTCCTTAATTATATTTTAAGGCATGATTTATCCCCCAAAATGAATCTCCTCGATGATACCTTTCCAACGGGCTATCACACGCCTAAAACAGAGATCGTATGCAAAAATTACAACCCCGGGAAGTTGATGTACTAACTTACCCAAACAAGGCCCACATGACTTTTGGTGCTTCATATACTAAGGTTAGGTTTTTGGATGTCTAGGGTTTTTGGCATTCTTGTTTATTGTAAAAATTCCTTCAGAGCCTCATTGTAATGTTCTTCTTGTGAATGAGTGCAGTCGCCACATCTCTTCTCAGAGATAAGTCGCCACCATTCCAGCAAGCTTGTTTCCGCTGCATTTTACATTTTCATCTTATTTCATTATTGAATAGAAAAATAGTTTTACTGTATCTATGTTATTTGGTGCTAAGAATCTGTTAATAATCTGTATTCATTTCGTTCTTCTCATAAAATCTGGATCAGTGGTATCAGAGCGGTCTGCACCTTGTCATCTTAATGCATGTCCCCAATGAGGTCAGAGTACAAAGAGTTGGGTCTTGAGCTTGTTTCTCTTGAGGACAAAATCTCTCACACCCCCAAGAGACCTCTCATGGTAGGAGAAAATAAAGATGACGGGACAGGAGATCCTTTCAAACTGTTGATTGAGGAATCCCTCATGCAACAGAGGAACGAGATGATGGATAGTTTCGCACAAATCCTTCAATGTCTACGAACAGGCAACGCATCTTCTTCGAACGGAGGTGCCAACCCCTTCAAGATACAAATAAACTTTGATATTCCTATATTTGAAGGTCAAATAGACACATATGTTATAGACAAGTGGTTGAATCTACTAGAAGGGTATTTTTCTGTCCATAACTTCTTGAATAGAGAAATTATTACTTTTGCACTCCTCAAAGCCATTCCCCATGTCAAAGATTGATGGGAAACCTTCTGTGAGAAAAAGGAAACAGAGGAAACCTCATTATTTTCAGTCACGGCCACCTGGGAATCTTTCAAGGATGTTATTAAGGAACAATACTACCCTGTCGGAATTTACGACGACTTGTATACCAAATGGACCACACTGCAGCAAGAAAGAGACCAAGCAGTGCCAGATTTCAGAAATATCTTCCATACCTTGCGCACCAAGCTGGGTATCAAAGATTCAGAGCGACATCTAGTGCTCAAGTATCACAGTGCTTTGCATAGATACATCCAAACTGAAATGGAATTTCTGGACATATCATCCTTAGGCGTGGCCTACCGATATGTTGTCAAAATCGAGCAGAAGCTCAAACAAAAGATGCGGCAATTTGGGCCTGGGAACCTCTCACAACAAAAGCCAAGAAAGGGTGGCCCCAACCCACAGAAAAAAGGACAGAGCAAAGATGGAAAATATCAGCACTACCAGTCCAAGCTGCAAGCAAAGAAGGACACTGGAAAGACAAAGAAATATACCAAGAAGTGGTGCAACTTCCATAAGAGCCCTTGGAATAACACAGCTGACTACCACTCAAAACAGTCATTGTTGGCCAAAATGAAAGCCTCTGAATCAGATGTGGATTCTGACTCTGAGCCAGGACCAAAAAGGGGAAGATGGATCATTGACACAGAACCCAGTGCCACCGTTGCTACCACCAAGTTGTAGCCTAGTGAACCAGATGAGCCAAAAGAAGGAGAGTGCCTCTTCCATTCACATATGTGGGTTAAAGGCACCCCACTACACTTCATTATTGATAGTGGTAGCCAGAAGAACCTCATCTCAGCAGAGGTCGTCAAGCGACTGGCCCTGCCAACAACACCACACCCACAACCCTACACCATTGGATGGCTCTACCAAGGAAGCGATCTCTACGTCAACCAACAGTGTCGACTGTTATACAGCATCAAGCCCTTCAAAGATGAGGTATTGTGTGATGTTGCTCCTCTCGAAGTTTGTGATGTTCTTTTGGGCAAACCTTATTTATGGAAACATCATGTTGTATATGAGTCTAGGCCTCATAGTGTTATTATTACTTTTAATAGGAAATTGTACAGGATACCTGAGGCAGTCCCACCTAGTGTTATTTCCTTGATCTCTGCTAAGAAATGCAGGAAGGTCATCTCTTAGACAGGGAAGTTTGTCTTCTTCGTGATTCGCTCTCAGAATAAGAGAAAGATCACAGCTGCATCCAAGGTCTCTGTGGCCAACCTCTCCACATAGAAGAAGCAAGTAGATAAGGTCATGGAAGAATACTCAGATATATTATCCTCACCTACAGGGGTACCTATGCACTGCAAAGTCAAGAACCCCATCGATCTAACCCTCAGAGAACCACTTCCCAATGGGCCAGTCTATCGTCGCTCTTTGTTAGAGAATGAGGAGATCAAGCGACAGATCCAAGAACTGCTCCACAAGGGGCACATTCACCCCATCTCATCACCTTGCGGGAGCCCAATCGTGCTGGTACAGAAGAAAGATGGAACCTGGAAAATCTGTATTGATTATCGGGCTCTGAATAAAATCACAGTTAGAAATCGGTACCTGATTCCCCAAATCGACGACCTCCTTGATCAACTCATGGGGGCCAAATACTTCAGTAAGAATGATCTGAAGTCTAGCTACCACCAGGTCCCGATAGAACAGATAGATGTATGGAAGACCACATTCAAGTCAAAGGAAGGCCTTTTTAAATGGTTGGTCATGCCCTTTGGTTTGAAAAATTCTCCAGCCACTTTCATGAGGATGATGGACAATATCCTGCAACCATTCACCAATAATTTTGTAGTGGTGTATCTGGATGACATTCTAATTTATAGCAAGACTTGGTTTGAACACTTGCAGCATATTCAGTAGGTTCTGCACACCTGCGAAAGCACAAGCTATACACCAACTTGGAAAAGTGCTCCTTTGGCATGGAAAGGGTCCATTACCTGGGCTACATCATTGATCAGCATGGCGTACATGTGGATCCAGCCAACATCCAAGTCATCCATGACTGGCCAGCCCCAACAACACTCACTAAGCTCCGGAGCTTCTTGGACCTTACCAATTTCTATCGCAGGTTCGTGTTAGGATTCTCCCATATTGCATGGGCCCTTAGCCAAATAAACAGGGGTGGTGGTAAGGAAAAATTTGTGTGGGGTTGGTCCCAACAACAAGCATTCAATTATTTGAAGCAGCGCTTATTCTCAGCCCCAGTACTTTCACTACCAAACATACAACATCCTTTTGAGATTGATACAGATGCTTAAGACTATGTTGTGGGCGTCATTCTCACTCAGCATGGACACCCTATGGCCTATCATAGTGAGACATTGTCAAATATTATCCGTACGTACCCTACTTATGACAAAGATATGTACTCCATTGTGAAAGCCTTCCGCCAGTGGAGACATTACATTCTTGGGAAGGAGATAGTCATCCACACTGATCATAAACCACTATAGTTCATGCAGACACAGGGAAAATTACAGAATGAACACCATCAAAAGTGTTTCACATACTTGCAGCAATTCCACCTCAACATCAAGTATAAAACAGGAAGCACCAATCACGTCATTGATTGCCTCAATAGACCACTAGTCACAGCACTCACCATGGTGTTAGACTCTTGCATCCATGAGACATTTGGATGAGCCCAACTCTATGAGGCATACCCTGACTTCACCACCACCTACCAAATGTTGGGTGTGAACGCAATTGTCAATAATTTCCATCTTCAGGATGGGTTGTTGTGTCGTCTAGGCCATATATGTGTTCCATCAAGTGAGCGAGTGAAGCTGATCTGGGAAGCCCACTACAATCAAGTGGCAGGACACTTCAGCATCAAAAAGACAGTGGCGATGCTACATAAACATTTCTACTAGTCGAAACTTCAACAGGAGGTCAGCAAGTATATCAGGTCCTGCACTACCTGCACTATTTCCAAACTGGCCACTAAGAAATAGGGCCTATACACCCCTCTTCCTACTCCTGACAGTCCATGGGAATCCATCTCAATGGATTACATGTCGGGCCTCCCATCCACCAAGCGGGGAAATGACTATGTTTTTGTGGTTGTTGATCACTTTTCTAAGATGGCGATTATGGTTGCCTGCAAGAAGAGCATCACAGCAAAGGCCACTGCCAAGCTCTTCTTTGAATGAGTCTGGGTACATTTTGGAATCCCACAAACCATTGTCTCAGATCGGGATAGTATATTTCTCGGCACATTCTGGTCGAGCCACTGGTAACTGCTAGACACCAAGCTCACCAAATCCACGCCCTTCCACCCCTAGATAGATGGCCAAACTGAGGTTGTAAATTGAATGCTTGTGCATATCCTTCACATGTATAATTCAAAGCACCCTCACACATGGGATGAGATACTTCCCTATGTCCAGCATAGCTACAATCGAGCCCTGCATAGCTCAACCAGCCACAACCCCTTTCAGGTGGAGTTAGGATTCCAACCATTGGGTCCCATAGATGTTGCACTTCCCCTTGTAGTCACCTCGGCTAACTCATATCTTGCTCCAACTGAAGCTGACAAAACCACCTGGTTCATCGAGTGGATCCAGCACATCTGTCAACAGGTTCAGGATATCCTACAGAAGTCCAATGACAAGTACAAACAACGCCATGATCAACATCGGGTGCCACATAAGTTCTAGGTGGGTGACAAAGTTTGGTTGCAATTGAAGAAAGAATGCCTTATGGGACCCCATCAGAAGCTTCGCCCACTCCGTTATGGCCCATACACCATCACCAAGGCCATGGGGGATAATGCTTTTGAGATCAACATTCCTCCTTTCCTTGGCCTGCACCCAGTGTTCAACGTGGATCTTCTTCGCCCTTATTTCCCACCATTATTGGACACCTCAAAAGAAGCAGAAAAACTAACACCAACAACGATCAACCCCGACTACATACAATAGGCATCCAATGATCATATTGTGGACACACAGATCAAGGGCACTCGACAACAAAAGATCCAACTTTATCGAGTCATCAAAGCAGGGTAGCTCCTGCACCAAGGCAAGTGGCTCACCTGGGGCCAAATTCAGCAGAAATTTCCTCATCTAATGGGGGAACTCAACGCAATGGACACCATTGCTTCATAATGAGGGAGGATTGACCCATATGGATATCGGTGGCCACCCACCTTTTCCAACTGGCTCAAAACAATTTTCTGACAATTTTGGCAATTTACTATTTTTAGTAGTTTTAACTTCTGGGGCCATTTTGAGGGCCTAAATGAATGTTTTTCGGGATTGATCTCCTCAATTATAGATGAAGGAATGATTTGTCCCCAAAAATTAATCTCCTCGATGATACCTTTCCAACAGGCTATCACACGCCTAAAACGGAGATCGTATGCAAAAGTTACGACCCTGGGAAGTTGATGTACTAACTTACCCAAACGAGACACACATGACTTTTGGTGCTTCATCTCCTAGGGTTAGGATTTTTGATGTATATGGTTTTTGGAATTCTTGTTTATTTTAAAAAGGCCTTCAGAGCCTCATTGTAATTTTCTTCTTGTGAATGAGCACAGCCACCACATCTCTTCTCAGAGATAAGCCACCACCATTCTAGCAAGCTTATTTCAGCTGCATTTTACAGTTTCAACTTATTTCATTATTGAATAGAAAACCATTTTTACTGTATCTCTATTATTTGGTGCTAAGAATCTATTAATAATCTGTATTCATTTTTTTCTTCTCATAAAATCTGGATTAGGCGTGTTCTCCCAAAATTGTCCACCAACTAGGTCCTGCAAAGACAAATGAGCACGCCCTCCAAGAATCTCAAGGCATAACATCATGATAAGTGCATACAATCAATAAATAAGCAATATAATCATGTGCATTAAACATTGCTATATCAAACAATTAATTTCTCAAAGACATTATGTGAATTGTCAAGCTTGAATATGGGAGGGTTGACGAGGTGTCCTATTAGGTAGATCTTTCCCTAGGTCAAGGAGAGATTCCAAGAGATCCCTCTCTAAGCCATGTAAAGTGGATGAAGTGGTTGGGATCAAGACTCAATGGGTATAGGGCTCATGACATACAAGGGGTTGTAATGTCTCATTCATGGGTGTCTTTGTAGAGGGTGTGTGGTACCTTCGTCCACAAATGCATTTTTTCCAAGCCCGTCAATTGCATGTTATATTTTTTTCTTTGTATTTTATTTCAATATAGCATAAGGAGAGATTGAATTTCACTACCCTAGTGTGGTGACCAGATGATGGCAATGTCACCCACAAACACCTAGTGTAAATGAGAAGGTTGGTTTGTGATTAGACCCCCTTTCTCTCAACCATGCAACTGAGAGCCATTACCCTGGTTTGGTGACTAGGTGATGCAATGTCATACCAATAGACACCCATGGACATGATAGGTCGTCTCATGATGAGACCTCCTATCCTTCAACTAACCTTTTAAGCATTCTTTAATATATTGTGGGTCCCCTTTACTCAAAGATAAGTGTTTCATTGCTTTCTTGTGTGATCCTTGGGTGAAGCATCTGGAAGGTTTATACAAGGATTTTATCTTTTTCCCAACATCAACCTCTGTGGGCCTTTAGCCCCTTCTTCCCATAGAATGAGGGACAACCCTTTCTTGGGTCAATACACCCTAGATTCCCAACAGATAAGGAAATGGAGGGGAATAATGATGGAAAGTGGTAAGTAGGGTCAGAAATGGTACGATGGCTCATCAAGGGAGTTCCTAGTAGCAAACCCATTCCCAAGGAAGACCACTTACTAGGGCACAATGTCAAACACCAAGGTGAATCAGGGAAAAAGGCATAATGTCTAACCATATATCATGAAATCTATATTAATCTAAGATATAACATAATCAAATGGATTAAATATTGAAATGAGGCTCACCATAATACTAACGTGTACCTCGTGGAGCAAGGCCCACTGCCTTCCAGAAGACAGATGATGTGGTGGAATCCTTCTGCAAACATGTTACCATCTATGATGATGAATGGGATTCCCATCTATGTAAAAGGGTGATGGTCATGTAGTCTCTCGGCACTCCATATATGCAACCTAAGTGCCTTGAGACATAATATTCTTAGTTATCCACAAAATGGGGATAACAAAACCAAAGTGACTTGCAAGGTAGGGATAGGCTCGGCCATGAACAACCAATATAAGCTCATAGAAGCACACACCTTGATCAATTAGGTAGATGAGTGAGGAATTACATACATCGAGGCATTTGGAAACTTCAAGCTAGTGATCAATGAGATGATAGGTAATACCTTGGTACTAAAATTTCACCACCAAGAAAGAGTTATAGTCATATTAGAACTAGCCAATACTTTCCAAATCATTTCATTTACCCATATATTTAGAGATAATAACCAATTGGCAGACCAATTGGATAAACATGCTATAGAATTGATAGTAGGCATTGTTATTGTGGATGAAGGAGTTGGCACCTCATTCACAATCTTATAAATCCATATTTGAAACAACCTTGATCAGGTGTAGGAAGGCCCATGACAGCAAGCAAGTTATCAGAGGAACTTTCAATGCTACTTTTGTATTCCCTAAGTGGTACGATGGAGATCTAACAGTAGAATGAAAGAAACATTTTTTGTATTAATTTTTTTATATTTTTGTTGAACCTTGAAGTCAATGGCCTTGAAATCATGATGATTAATCCATTAGCTAGACTGTCAAGCTATTTAAATGTACTCTTTTCTTAAATCAATAGAAGGAGTAGACTTTGTTCTTCTAAAAACAAAAAACAAAAAAGTTTCATCGCAACCTTCACCCTATTGACCTAACTTTAAATGGTATAAATGCATGGTTGTACCTCATCCTTTATACATGGTGGAAAATGGTATTTTGGGTGATTTATCTTAGCTATTTTATTATTGTTACATGAGAATAAAATGTGATTTTGTTGTGTTATATTTGGTCTGGCACATGCCATGCATATTAATGATATATTGTCCAATAAGGAATTGGTGTGGTTTGAATTTGTAAAGTTTTATGTGTGTGAATGGATGTTAATATGTGATATTAAGCATTGTTAATGTGTGAAGACAAGGGTTACATTTAAAAATGTCTCTTGGTTTCTACAATCTAATAGTATATACTTGAATAGATGGACTCTATAATTTGGCCCAGCAAAGAAAATGCCATCACCTATACTAGTTTGGATTCACCTATGACATATTTCCCTAAACCTAGGGGATGGCGAGACTCTTAAGGTGATTGGAAATAATCTTAAAGAAAATTTAGACAAGTCTAAGGAAAAATTCAATATCTTCTCAAGTGTTCAAATATATGTAGAAGTATATTTGGAATCTAGTCTCCCGAAAGCAATAAGATTGTAGTTAGAAAATTGAAATCATGTTAAAAAAATGGATTATGAGCATCTCCCCTTCAAGTGTAATGGATGTCAAAATATGGTCATTTGTTATAAAAATCATCTAAAGAGGGTGTTTCCCTTCTATAAGGAAATG
>JZKD02S1291729.1:47828-84168 GCA_000966675.3 Picea glauca | reverse complement strand
ACCTGGTACTTACCTAATTTTTTGAAATTACACATAATTACTAAAGGAATGATATCATGTAATATATATAATTAAATAAATAAACAAAAGATATTATGCAAAAATTGAAACAAATAAAAATGTTTAATTCAAAAAAATAATGTAAACAAATACCTGGAACAATCATTGTCAACATTATGTGCTCCCTCTTTATTGACATCCAAGGAAGAATGTTATTGTTGATAAAAAAAATAGGCCACACTGAGTAAATAGATCTAATCTCTTTGAATGGATTAACACCGTCAGCTGCCAATGAAAGCCTAACATTATGAGGTTCATCTTTGAAATCTGCCCATTTTTCCTCAATTTCCCTAAATGCAGAACCATCGGTAGGCATTCGAAGAACACCATCTCCAATTCTATTATGTGCATGGTAATCCATAAATTGTGTTATTCTTTCACACCTGAACAATCACTGCAAACATGGAATTATGGGAATATGACGAAGAACCTTTCGAGGCACCCTTTTTGTTACTTGATCGGTTTGATATCTACTAATAAGACATTGCGGACATTCAGTTTTTGAAGCATATTGTCCATAATATATAATATGGTCATTAGTACATGCATCTATAGTTTGATAATCCATTCCAATGTATTTCATAATGGCATGCAAACATCGATATGTGTGAGGTAAAATATTTGACGACGGTAAAAAAAATTCACCTAACAATCTACAACATAACAAACAACTAGTTAATGTAAGAATATTAATCGTAAAAATTGCATTCTTATTTTACACATTAATTGACACTAAAAACAAATAGAAAAAAATCAACATTTATGTATAATATGAGATGAAACATATTACTTACCTTAGTATCTGTGTCATACAAGTGTTTGACAAATTATTCATAACCGTTAAGTTCACTAGCAGCAATGTAGCAGAGAGAAGATTTGCTCTTGATCCTTCATAGAGTCATTTATTTGCCTTTTCTAATAGAGGTTCATCATAAATACCAGCATTTTCCCCATCCTCATCTAGCTGTGAAAACAAATCTTGGATCATTTGATTTGTCCCATCATCTTCTTCCATGATATCATTAACTTGATTTTTCTCATCATCTTCTTCCATGAGATCCTCATTTGCTTGGTCATGATGATGTTCCTCAGCTTGTACAACATCATTTCTACTAATACTTGGTGGCGCAATATTCTACAGAAAGTTAGAGGGCAACTCTAACTTTATAAAATTACAAACAATCATGCAAAATTAGTGTATACTATAACAAACATTCAAACAATATATATATATATATATATATATAAAGATAATAAATATATAGCTAATTACCATGGGATGATATTCATTCGATCTGCCATCAATGTGACCATATTTCCTACAATGTTTTGTAGTTGTTGCTATTAAAATTATTACGGGACATTTGAGGCAACATTTTTTACAAGGGAAATAACATATACCATCACCCTTTTCACCTTCTTTACTTTTTTCCCCACCTCTAACAACATTCTGTGACATTCTTCCGCACCAAAATACCCTTTTGAAACCATCCTTGTTATAGCAAGATTGTCACAACATCTTTAAATCGTCAAATATTTATATTCCAATTTTAGGCCATTATCGTCGCAATTGTGATGCACGTGACCTAAAAATATTTATTCTTTTTATTAATATTTTAGGTTATTTTCAACGGTTATTTTTAAGTTTAGGTAAGTCGTCACTCTTGTGACGGACAAACTAGATTTGTCGCTCTTGCGACGAACATTGACCATAATAATTTGGTCAACCTAGAGTCATCGAGATAGTGACGAATACGGGATGGATTTAGAAAAAATCAACTTTTTCTCTTGCATGTTGCGACGAAAGAGTACTTCCGTTGCCAATGGTCGTCGCAAATTTTTCAATATGTAGTAGTGTCTATGAGTTTATAGCATCTATACTCGGAATTTTTTCAAGAAGGTCTTCATCAAGGCATAGCCTAGGAGTTTCAAATTGAAGATTTGGAGATGATACCAGTTTATGCACTAGTTATTGCTTCTTTGTTGGTATAATTTTTCAGACTTATGATTGAGGGGGGGAATTGTTAGCCTGACTCCCCATGCGATCATGAAGTCTTATACCACCTTTGTATATTTCACACTATAGGATGCAATTTTTATTCTAAGAGTGTATTATATCATATTTTTCCTCCTCATAGCCTTATATCTTGATGAGGTGTTGGTGTGAGAGTAAATCTAGTTTATGAGGTGGTTTCATCCATGTACTATAAATTTGTATCATTGTAATGAATATTGTAATGAGAATGAGAATGGCTTAGAGCCTTTTCCACCAAGTTATTTTTTTCTTGTCTTGTGTTTTATTTATTAACAAAATCTACTCCTCTAACATGGATCTCCATATCAAGATAATTTAGAAGATACAAGCATAATCTCTCGGTGTGTCCTCTACCATGAATCTCCATATCAAGAGGATTTAGAAGATGCAAGCATGAGCTCTCAGTATGTCCTCTATCATGAATCTCGATAGCAAGAGGATTTAGAATATGCAAGCATGAGCACTCGATATCTCTTCCATGAGACTCTTCCTCTTTATGATAAATCTTATAGTGAGAAAAATGTATTTATGGAAGTGAAAGAAGAAACCATTGAAGGAGATTAAGAGCAAGGGATAAAAGGGAGTTTTCCACATGAATCTTCTCCATTGAAAATTATTTTTCCTTCCTCAAAGTGATCCTTTTACATCCATGTGGATAATATTTATGAGATGATGGTTTCTAATATATTGGTTGACCCTTATTTGGACCCATATGACACTTCTAAGAATTTTCAACTAAGTCTAGTGAATAAGTCAATTGAATTCAACAAACAAGTCCTACTCTCTTAGTTTCTATTCATTCAAGTACATGCATATGATAATATTCAAGCAAAGGTCAAAAAAATGTAAGCATACATATGGTCAAACTTCACTTTGGTCCTCAAACTTTAGGATGGTGTCTCAAAGGTGAGGACATGTTGTGTACCTAAACACAACATTTTTATACATGGAAATACATATATATTTATAAGATATTGTGTATGCAAGGTCATAGCTTTGATATCGTTATTTGATATTTGTAATAAAGCACCTGTGTTAAATAAAACCTCAAATACATAATTAGTAGTTTTAGTGTTAATTAGCCATAAAATAGTCTAAAACAAGATCACATATGTCAATTCAACATTTGCTTTAAGTTATCATTTTATTGAACCATTTTATTGTCATTACAAAAATATTACTCTTTTGAGTAACTATTTTCATAAAGATATATTCCTCAATATTTTAGAAATTATATCCCATATCCATTTTATTTACATGAACATGGCATGTAATCAATAAAATTAAAGGCGTTATTTAACTTTCTACCAAATGGATTTTTTCATGGGAGTCCAACTATATAAATTTGCATGAAAATCACTATTTTGTGTTGTTTAAAATCCATTTTTTATTGCATAAATGGATTCATCATGTTGAAAAACTCGTTGGCGCTCGGAAAATTGTTACGAGGAAAATATCTCTATGGCTAGGTGTAAATCACAACAAACAGAAATGACTGCAAAAATCAACTCTATTCTCAAGTATGTTATATAAAAAAATGTGCTAGCAAGACAAGATAAAAGGCCTACCTCGTCCAGACGTTCGATGAAGTCTATCGTTGAGCACTTGACCCAAAGCAATATACCTGCAACTAGTCCTCAACAACCAAGCAATGCAAGCATATGGTGATAATATATTATGTTAGCACATTCAATAACATAATCCATCTACATCCATAACAAATACACCCATGGAATAATAATTCGAATATTTGCAACATATCAATTGGACGAAAAAAGAGTATTTCTATTACGATATAATCAGCAGAAGTGATTAAGTTACAGACTTTCATGTCATCACAGTTCGGAACCAAGAAACTAAGCTCCTCCTAGTTGGGCCTTCACCACTTAAATCCTTCACCAAAGGAAAGCTCATGTAAGAGAGACAATGGAGTTCTCAATCAGCAAGGGAAGATCTTGGCGGCTAAACAATGTGTTCAAACTCAAAGGATAAAGGGATGCAGACTCAATGTGAAATGAATAATTCCTCCAGAGTAACTTTGCTCTCAAAGTTGAATTATTTCTCCTCTATTCCATAGCTCGGATTTGGCCCATTTATAGCCTTCAAGTGGAACTAAAGGGACAAGTCAAAATGTTTCCAGTATATGGAAGGCCAAGGATCATTAATCTCATGTTGTGACATGGAAACCTGACACTATTTTTCAATTTTGGGCACATTTCCCGATGTACGCAGGTTGTAGTGGTGCAACCTAGGTATACGCATGTTGTAAAGTAGGCAAGGTGCGTATATGTGGAAAATTTGTATTTTTTAGCTTTGGGATTTGCAAAAAGGTATGAAAAATCTACATAGGGAAATGGAAAAAGGCCTTTTGTGCAAGATTTCATGGGGTGAGGCAAATATTTATATAACACAAATGTCCCCATATGAAACGTGGGATAGTTTGGCTTCCAAACCAATACAAAGATCACTATGATTTAGTCTCTCGTATCAGGTTGGTTTCTTCGACTTAAGAGGATTGTATACAAATGGTTGTTGATTGGCTTTGACTTAGAACAACAGATTTCATCCTCTATCTTGCTTTGGGTTAGATTTCCCCCACCTTCCTCTTAACCTCTAGATGGAGAAACCATTGAAGAAATAGGGAAGAAACCCTTAAAGCAATAAGGATTAAGCTATAGAGCTAGGGACATTTGTAGACATGGTAGAGCCCATTCTTGCATTATATGCGCTCGCATTTGTGTGGGAAATCAACTAAAAATAAGCACTTTCTAAAGAAATCAAGATTCAAATTGGGAACGAGACGAATGTGCAGGATTTATATCATGCACATCACCCTTTCAAGTATAAAGGATTCCATGCTTATGGCACCTAAACAAGAATTTATCCAAAGAACCCAACCCAACCCTACCAACCCTGAAGAAAGATGAAGGGTTTCAACTGTTGGAAACATGCCAATGAATTTCTTCATGCGGTCACATGCACATGCATGCAGCTATGTTAATGTGCATGCATGCAATCTATTTTTGAATTGTTTGTGTAACTATGTGATTTATTCATGATCAGTCTATGTAACTGAGTGATAGATGTTATATATGCGAGCATACCCATAGAGATGTGAGTGCAATGTGTAGTGAGTGTGTGAGAGAAAGACGCAATACTGAGGTGTTGTATGTATGAGAGGAGAGGATGGTTGTATGTCTGGGTTGGATATTGTAATTCTCCCTTGAATAATAAGAATATTCAATATCATTGCTCATGGTTGTTTCCTGTATTTGGTTTCCACATAAATCACTGTGTCAATTGTGTGATTGATGTTCTTGGTTTAATCTTGTTTGTTGATGCTCTATTTTTTATGCTATGTTTTTCTTCCACTGCCCAACAAGTGGTATCATAGATTTAGGTGAAAAATCGATTGCATGAATGAGCGAGATCTGCAGGGACAATTTCAGTGAAAGAGGACATATATGTTAAGTGGGCGATTTTGGTGGCAGAGAACATAGGTTGGATTCGCCGCAAGAGCAATAAAGATTGGACTATCACAGGTCATCGCACCCTCAAGGATGTGATAGGTTTGAAGGTGTTTTGGAGGTCATTGCACCCTCACAGCTACGACGGGAATTTAATATACATTTAGGGAGGAGCGATACACTCGTGGAAAGATTTTTGCATGCTTATAAGAGTATGGCTGTATGAAATCGACCTTTCTTGTTTGATAGCTTGAGAAGTATGAGTTTGGACTTTTGTCTTATCCTGCATGAAATTGTATTTGGTAAACTTTATTAAAAGGATCCTTTTTTAGATTGGATATATTTATGTGAAGAGGTGGATGTATTTTTTTAGGAGTTTTTGGGGTTAAATATTTTAAATTAATATTTTTATTTTTGGGTTCAACTTTGAACTTAAGATTGGTTCCTCCATATAAAGGCTTAGTATTATAAGCTTGGATTTTTGGTGGTTTGTGATAATGGAAAAAGTGCAGAGTTCGAAGTTTGAAGTGGAGAAATTCAACGACAAGAATAACCTTGAGTTATGGAACCTCAAGATGTAGGATCTACTCGAACAACAAGGAAACAACAATAAGAGCGGTGATGGTCGAGTCACCGTGAAAGAAAAAAAATGTATTTATCTTAGAGTTGTAAAATTATTAATTGCACGTAAATGGGCATACGTCTATAAGACCTAAATAGGCATGCATACCCCTTGTTTATCAGGTCACCTATGAAAAGCCTAGATGTAGATTTAGATAGATTGAATATGTGGGGGGGGCATGTATGTTGAGTTATCCTTAACTCGATGAAAGAGTAAATGAGTTAAATATGTTTTTAGGTCAAAGCAGGTGGTTTTTCGGGTCCATGTGTTTTGGGTATCCTGTGGTATTGTGTCCATGGATTTGCATGTAATGAAGCCTATAAAAGGCTTGGTGAACTCCATTGTAAATGGGCCTGGAGGTAAGTAGTGAAGGCTTACTTGGTCGGCTTGGCCGGATTTGGTCAAAGTTGTTTGAATGCAAAGTTCGAGGTTGAGCAGTGTGTCCAGTTCAGAAAAGGTGGGTCTGTAGAAAGGTTGATGTGTTGGAAGGTCAATCAAGTGTTTGAGAATATATGATGAATGTAATTTCATATCCATGCAACTTAGAAAGTATTGCAAGGAATTTAGGATTGAATGGGCATGCTCAGTAATGCCAAGTTGTAGAAATAGCTGTGGAAAAAATCGGTTGCGATATCTAGTAACTCGGTCACCATCGGTTGCAAAAGGCAGGAAGATTCAAGAAGAGGTATGAATAGGTCCTCTGGTAATTACTCATATGTGAAATTATTTGGTTGTGATGCTTATGTGTTTTATCAGTAGTGTAAGTAGGACTTAGATCAAACAGGTAGATCTTTGATATGGTGATGATGTTGAGGGATGCAAATTGTGGGATCCTACTACCCACAGAATCATCATGGACAACGATGCAGTGTTTGATGTGTCTCCTTTTATAAAATAAAACATAGTAAAATATGAAAGGTTTAAAGTATGACTGGTAGCAGAAAGATATTTCGAATGCATTGATTCCCATGAATGTTTATCACCAATTGTTAAAATCTTGTTTATATTCATGTTGTATTAGCACTGGTTGTGATAGTACAGCTAGATGTTAAAATTGTTTTACATGGATTTTTTTGGATAAGGGGATGTATATGGAACAACCAGAACAATTAGTTCAAAATCGCAACAGGATATTTGTTTGCAAACTCAAGAATCATTGTATGGCCTAAAGCATGCTAGGCAAATGGTACAAGATGTTTGAATCCTTCATGGTGATCCAAATTTTATAGGAAGTGAGTATAACCATTGTGTTTATGGTATATTCATTATCTTGGTGTTATATGTTATGCATGTTGCAAGAACAAGCATGGTTGAGGTCAACAGGTTGGCTCAGTTGGTTGGGATGTTTGTTATGAAGGATCTAGGAGCAAAAAAAATAAATATCGGGCATGGAAATACATAGAGACGGGAAATATGGTAAGCTTAGTTATCACAATAGAGGTATGTGGTGAAGATACTTAGGAAATTCGGTATGAATAATGTGAAACCAGTAAAATACCTTTGGCTTTCCATTGTAAGTTCTCTTCAATTTTATGTCCTAATTGATGAAGAAGAAAAGGGTTATATGTGTCAAGTATTATATGCTAGTAGGAAGTTTGATGATTGCGATGTGAAAATGGTCAGCATTTCAGATTCAGTTGGTGTTGTCAAGAGACACATGGAAAATCCATGTCAAGAGCATGGAAATGGGTGCTTCAAACATAGAACCACAAGTATCACCTACAGTGGTTGCAGTGATTTGGTATGTTGTTATGATTCATGAGATTTGGACAAGATCGTTAGTTTATTAGATAGGTTACTGATGGAGATGGAATGTTCCAAGTTGGAGTGAATCATGCAGGCAAGTTCACGTAAAGGTATTGTCAGAGAAGTTCTGGATTTGTGATGGTGTTTGGCTTCTCTTTCCTTGCAGAAAAGGTGATGAATTAATTAAGGGCACAATATATCAGGTAAATTGTTGTCAAAGTGAAGATTGTTGGAAACATGCCAACGAATTTCTTCATGTAGTCACATGCACATGCATGCAGCTATGTTAATGCACATGCATGAAATCTATTTATGAATTGTTCGTGTAACTATGTGATCTATTCATGATCATTCTGTGTAATTGAGTGATAGATGTTATATATACGAGCATACCCATAGAGGTGTGAGTGCAATGTGTAGTGAGTGTGTGAGATCAAGACACAATACTGAGGTGTTGTATGTATGAGAGGAGAGGATGGTTGTATGCTTGGGTTGGCTATTGTAATTCTCTCTTGAATAATAAGAATATTGAATATCATTGCCCGTGGTTTTTTCCCGTATTGGGTTTCCACATAAATCATTGTGTCAATTGTGTGATTGATGTTCTCGGTTTAATCTTGTTTTTTGATGCTCTATTTTTTATGCTCTGATTTTCTTATGTTTCCCAACATCAACCAGTTTCAAATCGAGTGTAAGAAGGAAGCAAATTTTGACAACCTTACAATCCAAAGATCCACAAGTTGGACGAAACCGGAATTAGTTTGTATTCATAGAACAAAAAATGACAAAGAACATTTTTTGGGGTATGGAACAAAGAACATTTTTTTTGGAGAAATGACAAATCTAGGATGTTAGAATTTGTTCAAATCTTCTGGAATCCCTTTGAATATGGTTGTTCTCCTATATTTTTTTCACAAAAATTATTGATTTGATATTAGCAAAATGTTACAACCTAGCTGGACAGCAATATAAGACATCAAGTCAAAAATGGTTGAAGTAAATTGTTCTTATGCAAGCTTACAGACTTCCTACAGAGAATTTCCTTAACTATCCCAGTGTTTTTCCCAAAAAATTTACAAGTAAAAAATTTGACAAAATCCCCAAGAAGTAAAGAAACTTTAAAAAGCATAGAAAATTTGATTTAGAAAATTTTGAGTTGTGTATCCACGTGTTTCTAACTGGCTATATTGGTGACTAGCATTGATGAAGTTGTTGCACCAAGACACCATCATTCTCTGCATTTGAACCCACGAAGACAAGCACCTAGTTTTGGGCCATATTTTGAAAACTCGTTAATTCTGCTACAGTTTGTTTGAAAAATTATCTCTCCTAGCTCAGTGCCTAAATTGCATTTGCTTGATAATTAATCATTTCCAAGACTATGGAAAATTTTTATCTTGGGAATCTTTCTCCACACAAATCCAAGCTTCCAAATGAGCAATTGTGTTTTTATTAGCCATAATTCAAGTCTCCTAAACCCTCAATTGCCTCTTTACCTCCTGAATTTCACACCTAGAACATTTTCAATTGTGGTTGTGGCCACGCCACATTGTTACTATTACCTGATTGTGGTTGAAGTCTTCTTGGTCCATGAACACAGCTCTTGGTTCCAATCTGGTGATTAACCATGGAATCCAGATAAATGCGCACAAGGTGAAGAACAAGAGAAAATAGAGAAGGGTTGTATAACCAAGCCAAGGAAAGACCCTTAGCATGATTTTTTCTATACCACAAGATTCTTTGGCAGATAGGTTTGCTTTTCGATTCAAGGTTCTTAAATCATGATAGTGTTCCACTCTTTTGAATCATTTTTTTCTTATTTCAATATTCTCTCAATGTTTCTGGCAAGATCATGTTGAGCATGACCAGAATGCTTCCTTAATCCATTAATTATGAGCTTAGAGTCTCCTATTACAATAACCTCATTGTACCATTCAAAATCAAATAATTTTAGTCCCATATATACATCCAATGCCTCGGCCTAATTATTGGTTTTTGTTAGGGAACTAATCTCCCTAACCCCTACCATAGATACAATAATATATTTTCCATGTAATAAAGGTTGACATTATTTAATAAGTCCTATTTAATAAATGTGAATAAGTCAATGTAAGAAGACCTATTAGAAGCATCCGCTTCTAGAAAGGTCTTCCTCTAGAATGTTCTTTAGAAGAAAGAATTAGTATAAATAAGAGTAGGAGGCAAGAGAAAGCTTTGTCTTGAGAATTGTTGTAATAGAGATCTGCTCTACTATAGGTTTCCCCCTTGAAGAGGCAAGTGAACATTGATTTCTTTGAATGTATTATTTATGGTATTGCTCTTCTCGATATTTTGTTGTTCCATTGATATTTTTTGAATATTCATGTTTTTGCATATTATATTATATATGGTACCTTACAAGTGGTATCAAAGCACTTTCCTTGGTAGGAATTGTGGGTTAAATTGTTTTCATGGTAAAGACGTGTTCCAACATCTTTAAACTACAGTGATCTATCATTCAATGCATAAATTTGTGATCGGGGAAGTATACACGTAGGAAATACAAGAGGTTTTTAAGCTCACATTATTGGACACCCTTGTAACCCATGTTGGTACCCCTTCGAATGGTATCACATTAGACAACACCTATATATGGACCTGCTCTTCCACGTACCTCTGGTATATCAGGAGCCCCCTAGGTATCCTAAAACCATCCCTATATTAATCGATCGACTGCCTAATTGATATAGTGCCACCAAGAACAACACTCATGAAGATACTCTCTAGTACCTGGGTAATCGAGTAGTATGGCTAAAGGTATGGTCTAGCCTCCTTAGTTGGTGCCCTGAGATATTGGGTCGAGTATTATTGTTCAACCCCGCACGTATATCAAAGAGCTATAGCACTGGGAAAATCCTTGGCTGTAAGAACCCTGAAAATCCTAACCCTTGGGATGAAAACAAAACAAAAAATGAATAGGCAATATCTATTGTTGTGCAACCTTGACTCTTACATTTTGGTTGTGAAATTACTACACATTTTTTCCTATTAAGAATTTGGACATTTCGACACTGCAGTACTATTTAGATCGAAATATAACTCTGCAAGTGAAGAAAGAAAAAATTGGGGCCTTCCCACACCCTTATTTGAGACCTATCTCATTCGATTCCTCTTTTTGTATTGATCATTGTGATACCTATCATTTTTTACCTTTTTTTACCTTGTGGCCCCATACCCTTCCCGACACCCTTATTTCCCACTTATCTCATTGGTCTCATCTTGTTGCCTTGATCATAGTGGTATATATCACGTATCTATTTTTTTGTCCATGGACCCACCCCTCATCCCCTCATGGATCCTACCTGCCAAAAAAAAACCAATCAGAAACTAAGTATTGACCTTACTTCCCTTCAAGCCCAATTAAATAGGGGCATTCTGAACATTCATGCAAAAATGGACCTTATCCAAGAATAGCTTGATAGCCAAATTATTGAAGTCCATTCCACTCTACACTAATTCATGAATAAATTCCAAGGTCCTTCCTCCTCTGAACACCTCTCTATATTGAAGGTGTTGACTCCAACTAGCCTCTACAATCTCATTCCAACTCCCTACCTCTTAACCCCCATCTTCCCATAGTTGAGGTAAACAAATTTGATGGCTCGAATCCACAAGCATGGGTTACTCAGATGGAGAAATATTTCTCTATGCATGGTATCACTGAAGAGTTAACCAAGATTCGTTATGGAATTCTCTATTTGGATCTGGAACGATCGAAATGGTGGAAATGGCGTCAAAATGCACGTCAAGGGTATGTTTCTTGGTCACAGTTTATTGTAGAATAGTATGAACGCTTTGACATGGATACCCACCATTTAGGATGTTTGACCAAGTTGAAACAATTTGGAATAGTGGACTCTTTTATTGTTGCCTTTGATCACTAAGATTTCTGCACTGAGGGCATGACATATTATTTCTTCAGGGAATGTGTTATCAGTTGCCTCAAGGATGAAATACATGACCAAGTCATCATGGATCACCCACATACTTGATTGGAAGCCACTAAGTGTGCCTAGTTGATGGAAAGGTTTTCAACTTATTTAACAAAGCACAAGGGATAAAGTAATGAGTGCCTAGTTGATAGAATATCATAATTATGATCTATTTCTAGCTCTCAATTAAAATAAAGGGAATTATTTTGAGGAAAAACCACAAATTTTATTTGAAACAAAGTGGGAGACTTGGACATAATTGATAATCTCCAATAGTTGAAAGGAAACACTGGTTTCTTTCTTTCTTTTCTATGAAAAAATAAATAAATCCCACACCCTTCTCTTCACTGTAACCCCAAAGTTGTCGACTCTTCATAAATTAAGGATGATGCATGAGAGGACGTCCAAAAAGGCCCATTATCTTTGTAAGTGAAAACATTAAATAAAAATATTTCTTTTGGTGGTTGATGTCTCCTAAACCTATTTTAAAATGGAACAAGGGGGATTAAGGACATATGTGCTCGTGGATGATGCATATTTTCTTAGATGATGGTGTTTAGTGTCTAGTTTTTTACACTCATTTTAATTTAGAAAATAATCATGCACATGAATTCAATATGATCGTGCAGTCAAAACAATGATGCTTGAAACAATTAAATATTTTGAGGAACACTATGACTTAAAATATTTGTAAATTAATAAAACATTATGTATCATTTCAAAATATTTGACACTAAGTGATAAATTGTAAATTCATCAAGAACAACATTTATTTAAAACAAGAGTTGGTTGAGTCATTAAAAAATTGAGCATAAGATTGATTCATTGAATTGTAAAAAGGGTTGAAGTTGCAAACCCTTTCAAAAACAAAATTCACTTGTGCAAATTGTCATAAAGACTTGTCTGAAATTGAATAACAATTCCATCTTCATGAACATCTAATCATTGTCAAAATAACACTTTGAGGTGCTTGATCGATATTACCAAACACCAGAATATTGTTAGTTCCAAGTCCAAGTGAGCGTGACACAATTAATGACTAAAATCATGGAATTGTTTTCCTTAATAGAAACAACAAAAAGAACTTCAATCACAATACCTAATAGTACATTGGAAAAAATCCTTCCATGTTTGTGAGTCATGTAAAAGAAATTCAACTTTCTACGAATGAAATCCCAACTCTTGAATGACAAGTTTAGGACACTCAAAAGTCAAGGGTTGGTCAAGAATTATGAACTATTGGTTGTTCGAAATAATCCTTAGTATGGGATCAATCCTCCTCAACATGTACTTCAGGAAATTCAAATAGTTGATGATGAATCACAAAATGTCAAATCATATAGTGATATTAATAACAATTTAAGTGTAAGTGACCTTGAATCTTTTTTTTTTTTGAGGTTACAAAAGAAAACCTTCATGAATGTATGAAAGAAAACAGATAAAAAAACATGATCTTTCCAAAAGCATTGTCAGACCTTGGGAAGAATTAAAATTCAATACGGATCAACATTGCTTAAGATATGAAAAATAAATCAAATTTCATATTCCTAACTACTACAAAATAATTCATTGTTTGAGTGTCGTCTTTCTTTTTTACTCTAAGAACATTGTTGATACAAAAAATTCTTAAAAATGACAACATTGTCATCGGATTGGTTACATGAGAATTAGTGTTTTGATCCCCATGCTTGCCTTCATTGTGGAAAGACATATCATCTTTTAGAAATTGAATGTTGAAAGAAGAACAAGGTTCATAAAAAAACACTTCACTATGGTTGGATTAACACTTGGTGATGGTATCTAGCAACCAAAATTTTGTGTAAGTATTATCGTCGAGTTTAGACACAAGTAAATATATATTTGAATGGTGAAGTTGCAAAAGCAAATTACTTTCAATGTCTTCAATCAATTGTTACAGATGATGATTTTGGGCATCACTGGGACAAAATTCGTAATGTCTTCTTGAATTGAAAATCAAGTAAATGACTCCAAAAATGGTACTCTCTTATAGCTTAATGGAGGAGTACACTGATGATTGAAAATGGTCAACCAAAAACACCACATATAGTGATGAAATGGTTAAGGGTAACCCATAAGAAAACCCATGATGTCTCTCATTTTAACTAACGGGAGAGAATATTGATGATGATTGTCAAACGTCAAGTTTCAACAACCACAAAAAAAAATTATCAAATGGTAAACAATAGTTTGTAGATGGAAAACTTAAACAAACAAAATGCCAAATGGGTGACAACAAAAGTGACAAGAGAATTCCAAATATTTCATCACTTGTGATAAATTGTCAATTTGGGAACTTTGAGGTTTTTGGTACTTATCATATTTTTATGTGACATGCATCGATGTGATAAAGTTTTCCTTAACATGGTTGATTCAGGATTTGAGCATTTCCAACAGGGTACCTAGTTTACTACTCGATGGATATTTGGAAAAATTATGGTTCAATACCTTGCAATTGGATCATACACAATATACAAGATTGATATGTTGAATGTGTTAAGAACCAAAATAGATATACAAATATAATCACCACAAATATTGAATACAAAATAGATCCACAAAGAAAGATAGAAGAAACCACACTATATTATTACCAAACCATTGAGGTAGGGAAACACCATACAATGGATCTTATTATGGAAGGGATCCTCTCATTTTCACTTGCCTCTTTGATGGGGCATCCCCCTATTGAGCTATTGCTCCAAATACAATACTCTCTTCATGTCCCATTACATTGCTTGAACCCCTTTATATAGTTCTACCATCACCTAAGAACATTCTAGAGGAGGAATCTTCTAGAAGTAGAACCTTCTAAGAAGTCCTCTTACATTTATTATATCTAACTATCAATGTATTATATCTATCTACCATAGTGGGTCTTATTTAATAATATAGTGGACCTAGTCCACCTTACATTGAATGGCCTCCATTATTATCACTATGGGCCCTTTGGGCCCCCACTACTACTTCTCTAGATACCTAACATTCCATCCCCATTATGAAAGCGTTGTCCTCAACGCTTGATGTACAGCCATATATTAGGGTCCCATGGATAATTGTGGTCCATAATGTTGAAGATGACTAGAGAACCAAGGTCTTGTGTAGAAAGGAAAGCCACCATGATGAAGTAGTCCAAATGCCATTTTAAGCTCGGGTCCCATGTCTAATTTCTCATGTGAACTCCCCATGGAAAATTTTGGAACCCAATAACCAACTCAAAATGATTCTCCAAAGACTGACACATGTCATGTGGATCCAAATAAGAAGATCCATCCACATAGTGGAAAAGGGTCGTAGCAGAATTTGGAAGGAATAATATCACTGTAGAATATGCAGGATGGAAACTGGTAATAATCATTGGCTCCCGATTTGTCACATTGATGCTCTCTATAGAAGGTGGATTAGAGTCATCAAATAAAATATGAAAGTGATTGTCATCCCATAAATGACAACTATCCATATACCAATCATTGCAATCGACCTCCAAATCATACCAAGTATATATTTCTTGATTATATTCATCCCTGATGTTCACCATAATAAATCTCTCCTTCATTATATCCAATGAATCTCTAATACTATGAAAACTATCATTGAGGTCATTTGTGAGGCCATCTACAAAGTCATCTAATTTGGCATCCAATGTGTCATACAATTGGGATTTGAATGCTTTAGTAATTTGTAGAATTTATTTGAGGTTTTGAGATGAAATATCCATATGAGCACCCTATTAACTCTTTGGTACCACATTCATCATGAAAAAACCCAAAAAATAGAACAATAAGTGATGGCAGAAAATCGCAGCTTTTTTCTGAAAAAACCCTAAAAAAATGTTGAATTTAAAATGCTCATAACTTCACTTCCCGGACTCCGTTTCGGCTGATTTGTTTTTGAAATTGGGAATTTTTCCAATAGAAATTCAAATAACCAATTTGATTTTCCAAATTCAGCTCGTAACGCTTCATATATGAACCTAAAGTGTGGCACCCTCTTTTTTTTTCCCTAGAAAATTTTTGCAAAAAGAGCAAAACTTTCTTCCCTTCTTTGGCCAAGGAAAGTGCTCTGATACCACTTGTTAAGAACCAAAATAGTTCTACAAATATAGTCACCACAAATACTGAATACAAAATAGATCCACATAGCAATATAGAAGAAACCACACTATATTATTACCAAACCCTTGAGGTAGGGAAACACCATACAATGGATACTATTATGGAAAGGATCCTCTCATGTTCACTTGCCTCTTCGAGGGGGCATCCTCCTACTGAGCTACTGCTCCAAATACAATACTCTCTTCATGTCCCATTACATTGATTGAACCTATTTATATAGTTCTACCATCACCTAAGAACATTCTAGAGGAGGAATCTTCTAAAAGTAGAACCTTTTAAGAAGTTCTCTTACATTTGTTATATCTAACTACCCATTTATTATATCTAGCTACCATAGTGGGTCTTATTTAATAATATAGTGGACCTAGTCCATATTACATTGAATGACATCCATTATTATCACTATGGGCCCTTTGGGCCCCCACTACTACCTCTCTATCTACCTAACATAATGATATTATTTGTGTCATTTTCTAAGAGTGTTTTTGTCGACATTTTCTTCACCTGGATGTTCATTTGACCTAACAGAGGATAGCTAGATTCATTTGCATTGTTGCATGTCATTTGATTGGATTGTCAAGAATTTTCAGAGATGTGTTAGACATGTAGTTGATTTTCTCTCATCAGATATTGGAGTTCACATTAGTGAACTATTGAAGGTGTTTTGTCTCACATGTTTACACAGTGGAATTTTCCAGATTCTATGAGTTTATAGCAGTTAGATTCTGGATTTTTTCAAGAATATATTCATTGAGGCTTATCCTAGGAGTTTCAAATTGAATATTTGGAGACTATACCAGTTTATGCACTAGTTATTGCTTCTCTATTGGTATAATTGTTCAAACTTATGATTGAAGTGGGGATAGTTAGCCTGACTCCCCATACAATCATGAAGTCCTATACCACCTTTGTATATTTCACACTATAGAATATAGTTTTTATCCTAAGAGTGTATTATATACTATTTTTCCTCCTCCTAGCCTTATATCTTGATGATTTATTGGTGTGAGAGTAAATCTAGGTTATGAGGTGGTTTCATCCATGTACTATAAATTTGTATCATTGGAATGAATATTGTAATGAGAATGAGAATGGCCTAAATCCTTTTATAAAAATTTATTGTGTCATGTCTTGTGTTTTATTTCTTAACAAAATCTACTCCTCTAACATGAATCTCCATATCAAGATAATTTAGAAGATACAATCATAAGCTCTTGGTATGTCCTCTACCATGAATCTCCATATCAATAGGATTTAGAAGATGCAAGCATGAGCTCTTGGTATGTCCTCTATCATGCATTTCGATAGCAAGAGGATTTAGAATATGCAAGCATGAGCACTCGATATCTCTTCCATGAGGCTCTTCCGCTTTATGATAAATCTTATAATGATAAAAATGTATTGTTGGAAGTAAAAGAAGAAACCATTGAAGGACATTAAGAGCAAGGGATAAAAGGGATTTTTCCACGTGAATCTTATCCATTGAAAATTATTTTTCCTTCCTAAAAGTGATCCTTTTACATCCATGTGGATAATATTTATGAGATGATGGTTTCTAATATCTTGGTTGACCCTTATTTGGACCCATATGAAACTTATAAGCATTTTCAATTGAGTGCGGTGATTAAGTCAATTGAATTCAAAAACAAAGTCTGACTCTTTGAGTTTCTATTCATTCAAGTACATGCATATGATAATATTCAAGTAAAGGTCAAAAAAACATAAGTAGACATGTTATCACACAAGTTGTTGGTTTGGAAAAACCCGACCCAAACCACAATATGGCGACAACTAAGAGAACACCCACCCACTGTCACCTCAGATAGGTATTCATGTCACTATAGAGGTGAAGTGATCAGCTCAAAGGGGTAACCTTGGGTGACCCTAAGGGGAAATAACACGGGAAGTGAGATGATGAGATGGATTCCCCTACAGTTCAATTTATTATGTGGAATATGGATTTAATGGCATGTCTCGGAAGTGGTTTAGGGTTTCCAAGTCTTTGGGTACCTACAAAAGTGTTTGTACATGCCTGAGACACAAGAAAATCCAAGTATGCACGTAATATGTTAGGTGGACAAGAAAGTTAATATTTTTATCCCTAATTGCATAAGTAAACAAAGATATATATCAGCAATGAAACAAAGTAACTAATGCAGATTAAACTACTTAAAGCATGAAGCATAAAACATGTCAATAAGTTCTCAACACTTTAGCACAACTTTAGTGGTATTAGATGGTTGTAAAGATAAGTTTTCAGAGTATGTTTATGATAGCCAAGTAGTTGCATCAATATTTTTCTACAGAAAAAACCTTTCACCATGAAAATAAGAAAGTAATCCAACAAAAAGTTCACCAATTGGTGGTAGAATAATAATAATGGATTACTAGCAAATTTCCACAGTCAAATTGCAAGTTAAAGTCAAAGAAAGTAGATAATTTGTTGCATCCCTAATGGTTGTACATTTTAATTTTTTATAGCTCCAAGAATATCAATAGAACTAAGATTCCCTAGAGGGTTTAGAAACCTCAAGGCATCCACAAAAGAACCCAACTTGAACAAAATCGATATCTCACCAAAACACATTTACCAATTGCAAACAATTTATTTCTCCAATGCAAAATTTCATATTAGTGTCTTTTAAAATAGTGTGAATGGAGTCCTTAAAACACAAGTTATATCAACAATATCCCTAGGGGTTTAAATCCTCTTACTTCGTAGGGCGTGTTAATCAAACTAGGGTAAACCTAAGAGAGTGTACACACTTGTACTTCTCTTAGAAACCTTTGTCCAAAATGACTTATAAACTTAGAAAATGAAATCATATTAATGGAGGGTGTATGCAACATACTCCTCCTAGGTTTTCAACAAACAATAACCCAGAACAAGTAAGAAATAGCTAACAAATGCAGATTTTCCTTACCAATTCCAAGAAAGAGAGAGATCAAACCCTAGTTCACCAAGCATTTACATTCAAGAGAAATTAAAGAAGCATACAAGAGGTGCGCATCACCCTAGCTCAACCATTCACCAATAGATATCACCAACATTCATTTGCAAGAGAGAGATACCAAAAATGCCCAAGAGGGTGTAAAATTCAGCCACTAGTCTTCTCACAATGGGAGAGCTATGATAAAAAATGAAATAGAGATTATCTCTATTTATAAAAATCCTCTAAACATAGTTTGTCCACAAAACTTAGGGTAAAACACAAGATAAGGGTTCAACATCCCTTATCTTTCCCCTTTACAAAAATATTGTTATTTAATTCATACTTTGCACATAAAAGAAACTCTAAAAACATGATGTCACCCTCATTTTGGGTAACTTTTGGCAATTTAGGTCAAGTCATTGAGTTATAGATGGGTGAACTAGGCCTACAAGGGCCAAGTGTCTTCAATCCAATCCTCTCCTCCAAGATCCATGGGTTCCTTCCTTCTAAAAGTTCCAAGTATCATCAATCACCACCAAAACCTATCCCTAGGGTGACGTCAAGCCCTAAAAGGTGACATTTTGGCCTTCTTAGGTAAGTCATTTGGGTGGTAGGGGCTAGGTGAGGTCCTCCATGATGTCGTATAGGCCTCAAAAGGCACATTTTCATTATATGACATGTGGTCCCTTGGCATCCAACCTGTGGGATTCAAGCCCCATGGAAGCCCAAGCCATGCTTGTTCTTCCAAAACTATCCACCAACTAGGTCATAAAAAGACAAATGGATACACCCTCCAAGGATATCAAGTCAAATGGATCATAATGAGTAAATAAAATCAATAAAAGAGACATCTAAGCAATTACATCCAAACCACCTTATCAAAATATACCAATTCTCAAAGACCTTATGAAATTTTCCTAGTTTAGGTATGGAAAGGTTGAAAAAACAACCTTTTGGGTGAATTGTACCTCAAGTTTAGGGGTGTTTCCTGAGGGTACCTCCTTCTAAGTCATTTGGATGAGGTTTCATGAATGGGGGGAATAATTTTGGGCATGGGGTTCCTGACATACAAGGAGTTGTAGTGTCTCATTTATGGGTGCATTTGTAGAGGGTGTGTTGCACCTTTGTTTTCAATGCAACCTTTTTCCAAGCCCATTTATTGCCCTTTATTTTTTTAGGATGTTTTCAGGTTGAATCCAAGTTGGGGCTTCTACCTAAGCATGAAAAATTGTGTCCACCTTGACTCTATCTTGGTCACATCATGCTTCCCCAAGTTGAAAACATGTGTGGGGATTCTACCTAAGCAATAAAAATAGTTCCCACACATGCTCCAACCTGGTTGGCATTTTTTTATTAGTTATTATTTTACGAGTCCCATCTGTTTCTTATGAGAGACATTTCATTCTCCTCGGGATCCCTCAAAAATCATCTAGAAGGTTAATGATTGGGTTTTATCTTTTTTCAGCTACAATCCTCTGGGCCTTTAGCCCCTTCTTCCCATGAAATGAGGGATAGTCCCTTCTTCGGTCAATACACCCTAAAATTTCAAAAGGTAAGAATATGAGGGGATGAAGTGTGGAAAATGAAAAGTATGGTCATGAATGGCATGATGACTCATCATGAGAACCTCCCAGTAGAAATATTATTCCTAAGGGTGACCCACTTGCTAGGGTGCAATGTCAACCACCAAAGTAAAATAGGGCAAAGAGCATAATTTCCAAGCAAATGTTACATAATCAAAAGAAGTAATAGATGCAACAAACTCAAATTCCTCAAATATTGAAATGACACTCACCATAATACCTGACTTGTACCTCATGGAGCAAGACCCAATGTCATATGGAGGCCAACTGATGTGGTGGATACCGTTGTGATGAACTCGGAGTTATGCAAGTGATGTGGGTCTTTGTTTGTGCAAGTGGACATTGTTGGTCAAGTTGTCTCTCGGTACTCCATGTTTTCAACCTGAGGGCCTTGAGAAATCATATCCTTAGTTATCCCTAGGATTTGGGGATAACATATTGCTCCTACTTGGGGACATGTACTCGTCGTCGAATGCATGAGAACCACAGCATCTCCTAGTGGACATGTGCCTACACTGAAACATAAAACTATAAAATCTAGGGTGGTTCTATCACCCATTGTCCATATATATCAAAACCAAAAACTGAAAACTAATCTAGAAAGGAAATTTTTAGCATTTTTTCAAAAATTTCTAAGCTAAGCATGAAATAAAGATGCAAGTAGAGAAAAATAAAATATGAATGCAGCTAATATATCATGAGAAATCAATATGAAAATGAAAAGAAATAAATATGACCTACCTACTTACCTAGGGCATGGACCCTGAAGAAGTAAAGTGCCCTGAATGTAGGGTCGAATAAGAGATCCATTCATCGGTAATGGCATCTTTCTCCTGTCCAAAGCTATCAAGTGATAGTTATCTTTCTCTGACTTTTTCTTGATGATGTAAGGGTCAAGCCAAGCATTTTCATCCTTCTGGTCATATTTAGGCTTGCACTTCCTCTTGTCCCACATGAACGCAAGACTTCCTTCATTGCAGTTGATGTAAGATATATTTTCGATGTAAGGATAGGAAGGAGGTCATGTGTTGACTACTTTTTTGATGGATTCTTTACATTCTTTGTCCTTATTATCTTCTTTCTTCAATATTTGGATAGACCCTCGCTCTTTCCCTTGAAAATTTGCAAGATTTTCTCTATACTCATATTTCCTTGGGAGTATCATGTCTATCTGGTCCTCTTGCATGAAAGGTAAGTTTTTTGGATCATACTCAATGGTGTCTGGAACCTCATCAAACTCATCCTCACTTGTATAATCAGGACTCTTGGGATCAATCACATGATTTTCGGCTTGATCTCAATTGTATGATACCTCAAAGGTGCCATCTCCCATGGAAATGTGTGCATTGGTGGGATTCATGCTAAGGAAACATCTAAGGGAATTATACCAACTCATCGATAAGAGCATCCCCTAAGCATATGGGATATCAATTACTATTATGTTCATGAGGATGTTGATATGCATAAAATCAATCAAGAAGACCTCAACATTCTTAGATAATCCATAAACCTTGACCCTCTCAGAATCAATGCCACACACATTTCTGTATGGTCGGGTCATCTTCAAGCCAAGTTGCTTCATCACCTTCAAAGACATGGCATTTGTTGAGGCCCTGAAGTCAAGCATACAATTGTTTAAGCGGAGGCCATTCATGCCCAAAGAAACATAAAAGGGAGGGTTATTTTCCTTTTGTTGATCAAGATACATGGTGTTCAAAATGATTGGAGGGTCCTCCTTCTTAGTTGGTACCTATAATATTCTCCAAATTTCCCTCCTCACAGAGGGAATTTTTCACATCTTTGTTACAAGAACCGTCATATTCCTCCTCCCAAACATGGATGCAACATCTATGTTTAACTAAATATCATCTTCAGTTTGAGTTGAATTTGGAAGCAACTCATGTACTAGAGGTGGAAGTGGTCGGACCACCTTCTCTGTAGATGGAGGAAGAGTGGTTTCCCCTCATTGAGGTAAAGTGGAGGGTTGTGATGAATGGATTGAATCCTTATTTCTTCTAGTGTATGCCAAAAATTTCCTCTTCCTCGATTCCTTCCTCTGATCATCTATCAATTTATTTAACACCTATAGTCTCCCCTTTGTTTCCCCCTATCTTTTGGCCTCGTCAATTTGTTCCTTTGTGACCTCTTCCTCCTGAAGGTTATATATCATATCCATGAAGTTCATACTATCAGGAGAATATTCATATTTTCATGGATATTCATCTTCTCAGTGAGGTTCTTGACACAAAGAGCACCACGGTGTCTTCTATGTATTAATAAATCCAATTGGGTTCTACGTATCAGGGACCTTTACCTCTTGTTGAGGCCTTGATTTCCAACCTGTGGCATCTCTTTGTTGTCTAGCAAACTAAGGTTTGAAGGCAGACTGATTCCTTTCCACAGTGGTTAATTGGCCCATGATTTGATTTTGAGCTTGGATGAATTGAGTACTCATCTAATCTATCCTCTTAGTCAAGAGGGAAATTGGATCAGGAGCACTTCTACTAGAAGCCTTAGTCTTTGTTTTTTCCTTGATACGAGGTTACTGAAAAGGATCAACCTTTGAGTCAAGGAGGTTTTCTTCAATTTTTGCATGGTACTCTTTGGCTTGTGCCAAGGTGGTGGGATTCTTGTCCTTCATAATGAAATGGAAATTCCCATCAAATGCATTCATATAAAGGAGACGAGAAGTTGCATCTATAAGGCATATATCTATCAAGATCTGACTGTACAAATTGTCAAACCTATTGTCAAATTCACTCATTGTCTCATTCTCCTTCTTCTTAATATGATTGAACTGAGCTAGAAGCATTTCGTTGTCTTTCTTTGTTGCCCATATTTTCTTGAACAACTTAGCGAAGTCTTCATAAGATGTGGTGTGATTATCAGGTAAGCCTTTGAACTACCTCTAAGCATATTTGGTTAATGAAGAGGCTAGTAGTTTCATTTCCACATCCTCATGTTTCACTTCTTCATTTTCCATGTCTCGACTCATGGCATAGAGATGATCATCATCATCGACCACATTATTTCCTGGAAACTTTGGCAACCACTTATTAAACTCTTTCTGCATGGTATTAGGATATCTGAGAATGGTGGTTGTGTTTACGAGTTTGTAGAGATATTTTTCCCGAGGGTGATCCATTGGAGAAAGGGGAAGGGTACCGTGAAAAAGGGTTTTGACGACGGGAGACTTGAGGGGAGGATTTCTTCGATAAACCTTAGAAGGTTTGAATCTCTCTAGGGGAAAAGGATTAAGGGGAGATGAATTCTGGGAGGGTGGAGTCGCCAGATGAGATTTAGGGAAGGTTCATAAAAGGTGGAAGGGGAACGTCCTTCAAGTGGAGTCGTCGGGAAATCTAGGGAAAGGATTTGGGACAGCTTGCCAAAGTTTCGTTGGGGCACGAAAGAGGATTCAAAATCCTCCCCGCAATGGCACCAAAATGTTATTGTACAAGTTGTAGGTTTGGAAAATCCTGACTCAAACCATAATATGTTGACAACTAAGAGAACACCTACCCATTTTCACCTCAGATAGGTATTCCCATCACTTTATAGGTGAAGTGAGCACCTCAAGGGGGGAATCTCAGGTGACCCTAGGGGGAAATGACACAAAAAGTGAGATGATGAGACGAATGCCCCTATAGGTCAAGTTTTTATGTGGAATATGGCTTTGATTGCATGTCTTGGAAGTGGTTTAGGGTTTCCAAGTCTTTGGGTACCTACATAAATGTTTGTACCTACCTGAGACACAAGACAATATAAGTATGCACATAATATGTTAGGTGGACAAGCAAGTTAAGTTTGTTGTCCCTAATTGCATTAGTAAAAAAAGGTATATATCCACAATGAAATAAAGCAACTATTTCATATTAAACCACTTAAAGCATCAAATATTAGTTTAACTCTGAAGCATAAAACATGTAGATAAGTTCTCAACACTTTAGCACAACTTTAGTGGTATTATATGGTTGTAAAGATAATTTTTCAAAGTATGTTTATGATGGAAAAGTGGTCGTAGCAGTGATTTTCTACAGAATCAACCTTTAACAATGAAAATAGGCAATTAATACAACCAAAAGTTCACCTTTTAGCAGTAGAATAATAATAATGGCTTACTAGCAAATTTCCACGGTCAAATTGCAAGTTAAATTCAAAGAAAGTAGATAATTTGTTGCATCCCTAATGGATATATATTTTAAGTTTTTATAGCTCCAATAATATCAAGAGAAATAAGACGCCCTAGAGGGTTTAGAAACCTCAAGGCATCCATAAAACAACCCAACTTGAAAAAAATTGATATCTCACCAAACCACGTTTACCAATGCAAACAATTTATTTCTCCAATACAAAATTTCTTATTAGTGCCTTTTAAAATATGGTGAATGGAGTCTTTAAAACAAAAGTTAGATCAATAAGATCCCTATGGGTGTAAATCCTCTTACTTCCTAGGGCGTGTTAATCAAACTAGGGTAAATCTAAGATAGTGTATGTTATCACATGAACTTGTCAGAGCCCTGTGGGTGTGTGGTTTCTACCTAAGACTGTAATTTTTCCCTATCTCTCTCATTTTCGAAGACCAAGTCTTAATATTTTTCCCCTTCAGCTTGTAAAATCATTTTTTGTGTGCCACCCCCCTCTGCATTTAAAGTGCCTCAGTCTCCCTATTTTCTCAGCCCACAGCCAGTTGTCCAAATCCTCGATCACATTGGCCGCAGCCACGGACACAAAGCGCATCTTTCCTAACATTCCATTTTGGGCTTGAAGAACAAGTGGTAGACAAGATTATCTTTCAATGGCAGATATCCAATTAGCCAGTTCATAGCAATGGCTCACGGGCATTCGGGAGTCAAAAATTGTGCAAAGTATAGCACCAGAGCACAAAGCCCCGAAGTGAGCATGATCCGTTGATATTGAAGGGAACATGTGGTGTCCGATCCAAGTGTTTGGGGAAATAAGCTTTGGGAAGTTTGAAGTGGGAAGTGTGTAAAATTTTGAAGGACCGAAGCCCGAAGTCCCGAAGTTAATCTGGACCATCTGTCAGCAAGGACATGCGGCATCCCATCTCTCATTTTGGGAATTTTCCCCCGGAAAATTCCTCATGTTTCACATTCAAAAGTGTCGAAGTGGCCAAAGTCCCCGAAGTGGCCGAAGTCCCGGAGACCCAAAGTGGATCTCGTTCATTGAGTCGAAGAGGGAATATTCGATCCGTCGATCTAAAGGGCCAAAGTTGGGTCATTGATTAGGAAGACTCATATTAGATCACAAGATCAATGGTCACACTCCATTGCAGGGTTGGAAGGTGCACATGTTTTAAAATTTCAACGGTGGGCCGCAATCAGAACTGTGGTTTTTGGAAATGGATGCATGGCGGTTCATGGTGAATTACGGAGACAAAAATGGTTTTATTTCAACCACTATTGGTCGCGCCCGCAATCACGCAATTGCGTAGGGTCATGGCCCTAGGTTACATTGAATATAGAGTGAGGGAGAGGAGCTGCATCAAAGGCCAAAAGCGTTTGTATTGTCACAGAAGAATATTTGTAGAACCTTGAGGCATCAGGATTGACTTGAAAAAGTCATGGACACCACCTGGAAACATTCATGGGTGTCATACCTCATCCTGATCCCAATGGAGGACGTTATTGAAGATGGGGTCGGCAGTTAAGACCTCGTCTCACCCCATAAATGGAAAGTGTTGCAGAGATCAACCATAAAGGCAAATTGTCCACCCGAAGCTTCCTTCTGGATAGATATCCTATAAAAACACCTAACTGCGCATGTCTCATGTATGACATAAGGAGGCCTAGACAGTCTGACAGAGTGGGTGCCGACTGGAAACTTTGAATGCAGGGGTCCGATCACGCTCCTGGTAATTGCAGCAGTTTTGAGTATATATACTTAGTTTTGATATTTTGTAAAGGTCGATGGTTGAGTTGCGCTTCCGTATTGTAAAACTTTTGATAAAGAACTATGGTTCTCTGGTTATGTATTTTGATCTAAGACTTCTTGTTTATTGAAAGACAACTTCTTTTTCATCCTATTTTCCTCGGATACTGAAGTGTACATGATTGAAGGATTCACATGGATTTTTTTGACTATATTGTAATGTATGTTTGATTGCAGTGTTGTTATTTATGTTCTTCATTTTCCTAAAGTTTTGAATCCAAGAGGATCTTGTATTTTAATATTTTCCTCCTTAGGTTGTTGGAAGACCTGATGTCTACAGTAGACCTCTACACTCTCATCACCAAAGTCTTCCCTCTATTCGCTTACTGAATGAAGTTAATTAAGACCTCACCTACATGTGCATACCAGTCTATTTTTCTGAGTTAAAATGATATCATCTTGATTCTGCACCCATTTTACCTTTTTAAAACCAACTTGTGACATAAAACTCTGATGGGTACTGGGCTTACCTCCAACGCAATCTGGAGGTGACTTCTAGTGCTAACAGTGTACACACATGTACTTCTCTTAGTGACCCTTGTCCAAAACTAATTATAAACTTATAAAATGAGATGAAGCTCAATGGAGGATGTATGCAACATACTCCTCCTAGGGTTTCAACCAACAATAACCAAGAACACGCAAGAAATAGCTAACAAATGCATATTTTCCTTACCAATTCCAAGAAAGAGAGAGATCAAACCCTATTTCACCAAGCATTTACCATTCAAGAACAAGTAAAGAAGCCTCCAAGAGGTGTGAACCACCCTATCTTAAGCATTCACCAAGAGATATCACCAACATTAATTTGCAAGAGAGAGAGATACCAAAAATTCCCAAGAGGGTGCAAATTTCAACCACTAGTCTTCTCACAATGGGAGAGTTATGATGAAAAATGAAAGAGAGATGATCTCTATTCATACAAATTCTCTAAACATAGTTTTTCCACAAAAATTAAGGTAAAACACAAGATAAGGGGGTCAATGGCCCTTATCTTGCCCCTTTATAAAAATATTATTATTTAATTCATACTTTGCACATAAATGAAACCCTAAAAGCATGATGTCACCCTCCTTTTGGGTAATTTTTGGCACTTTAGGTCAATTTGTTGAGTTGTAGATGGGTTAGCTTGGCCTCCAAAGGCCAATTTTCTTCGATCCAAGCCTCTCCTCCATGATCCATGGGTTCCTTCCTTCTGAAAGTGTGAAGTGTCATCAATCACCACCAAACCCTATCCCTAGGGTGACGTCAAGCCCTCAAATGTGACGTTTTGGCCTTCTTAGGAAAGTTGTTTGGGTGGTAGGGGCTAAGTGAGGTCCTCCATGGTATCTTCTAGGCCTCCAAAGGCACATCTTCATTATTCGTTATGTGGGCTCTTGACATCCAACCTGTGGGCTTCAAGCCCCATGGAATCCCAAGCTAGGCTTGTTCTTCCAAAATTGTCCACTAATTAAGTCATGCAAAGGAAATGGATACGCCCTCCAAGGATCTCAAGTCAAGTGCATTGTAACAACCTCTTGTTTCATACAACAACAAACCTCTTATAACAAGTGCAAGTTTCTTTCTTTTTTTGTGTGCACGTGTGTACAAGGGTAATAAAGACATTCTACTCTACATTGCAACACGACGACGAACATGACACATGCAACTGTGACCACAACATAATGACCTAAGAAGCACATCAAGCATCCGAAAGCAATGAATGACAATCAACCGACAACAAAAATAAGACTGGCTACCCGCCCGTCCTACCCTGCAATGGTTAGGACCTCCGGGACACATAAGCAATTCTCAAGCCCAAGTTCCCATCGATTTTGACCATTTAAGGTCTCAGAGCTAGCGACTGTTCTAAGGAACAAGGAGGTGTCTAGATCCCGCCCGACACAGGTAGACCAAGACTACTGAACTAAGGACAATCATCCCAATGACCCAACGCTCCCGAATGAATTACACAAGTAACTAGAACCCTTATAGTAAGCAACCAATCACATTGAACGCTCACAAAACTACGTGCAACATTAATTAAAATTAAACACCAACCATTAATCAAGGCTCAAAGGGTCGTTATCGGAGGTTTAATAATTTCGTTAAGTACATATCAAGTTACCAGTCTATATCCCAACTAGTCACCATTTAGCAACTCTAAAATTTGACCTTAAAAGCAACCCAACTAGCAATTATAAATCATGCTATAGACACTAACTATCAACATAATCTAACATCCATACGCTTTAACCTTAGCAATTGTCAATGTAAACAATATTTTCTATATCCACTACAAGGTCTAGGACTAACATGCTACTAATGACTTAACTTCCAACACACCATCCGACCATTAGCTAAATAACATCAGTAACAATTTTCAAGTGGAATGCTACCATTACTACAATAATAAATCAGTTAATCAAGGCATCTAATCATGAAAATTAACCAATCATTTAATGTAGCAATAACACATTACCTCATCCAAGACGGAAGCAATAGATAAGCATTTATTAACATAAATAACTCCACATGCGTCTATCTTTATTCTAGGTACCAAAATGTCAATTGGCTTCAACAATAGTCTAACTAGAATAACACATACCAATTTCATTGATGCATTTACCAACATTAACAAGGCACGAAAACATACATCACAACAAGTGTGCAAGTAGGGACAGTAATTGCACTAGGAGTGAGTATAGCTACAAGAAAATTAAAGTTTTATAATTATTTTATATTATTCCTTTTCTTTTCCAAGGGCACGGGCTCCACTTGTTTACATTACCTAGGCGCACAATTTTCGGCATAAAATAAGGAGTGGTTCAACTCATTATCAAAAGGAGTAAAGATACTAAATTCTGTAATTAAGGAACAAAATTCTTTTTATTTAGAAAGTTGTTCCTAAGTTTGACTTGAAGGAATAGATTGTTTTTTGTTTCTTATCTAAATTGCATAAAACATTGATGGTTATAACATGCAACTCAAATTCCAGAAATCAACTAAAATTTTAAAGAGGAAGAACATCGTTTGCCAAGAACGAAACTTGAACAGCATTTTCCACGAACGGAATTTGGTCATCGTTGCCAGGAACGGAATCCGAACGCAGGCAATACGTTGAACCTGGTCTTCCTTACCCAGGGGAAATGTCCCAAAAATAAATTACAGTTGTAGAGGAAAAAAATAGAAGTCTCCCACCGTTCCAAGCTAACAAAACGGGTTCGGTTAAGTGTATAATGTCCAGGAAAACGCCAAGGTACTAGTTTCCACACAGTATGCTGAAAAATATATGGTGTCACTGAAATTCGTTGTCAGAAAAGAAAAGGAAGATCACCTAAGATCTCGACAGAACTCATTAAATTCAGGTGTGATGGGTCTACTGGGTGCATGGCCATACGCTTCTAAGAACACAAATCTGCACAACCGAATTCAGAAGGAGAAAATTAAGGTTGGGTAAAGGATGACTGGCAGCGACTACCCTCACACAATGAATGTGAACGCAAATTTACACCTGAAAGTAAGGGAACAACAACAACAGAAGACTCGTACATGCAATGGAAGGTTGTGAGCATGAGGAAGGTAAACGGATTGGTTCCTTTAGGTCAAAGGCACCATATTAAAGAAGAATCATTTTTTTTGGGGGGGTGCAGAAATGAAAATGCCCAAGAGACACATTGGTTTGTAGAGAAAAATGCAGACCAAGGTTATGAGCGCAGAGCAAGGGAGGTGCATATGCAAAGTCCCAAGATCAAACACTATCTAGAAAATGATGAGTAACGCATGGTTATTAACCCTGTCTGGCAATTAAAAGAAAACACAGGTGTTTACTATAAAGATCTCAAGTAAAAAAAAACACGTTGGAGTAAAATATTCCTGAATTAATAATATTCCTGAATTAAATCACTCAGTTAAGACACACACCAGTAAAGGAAATGCAGGACGTAGACCCCAAGGCCATTAATATAAGGAATCACAGTCAATTTAAATGTAAAAGGGCAGAGCCATATTTCAGTAAAGAAAATGCCTTCAACCCTTTAAAACATAGATCCAATAACCAGCAATATAACGCAGACAGAGGCGAGAGAACTCAAGGATCTAAACAGAAGGATCACACGAAATGCTAAATCAAGGATTCTATTGGCAGTTTAAAAAAAATAAACCAAAACTAAATGAAAACTCGGCTCATTACTAGTCATTTGACAAATGAAATCGAACTCTCATCCATTAAAATGCCTGGATGGGATTCAGGCTACCACAGCCCCTATCTATAACCATTCAGCCAAGAAGAGTGTAAGCAATGACTCCAGGGTGAAAAGGAAAAATAGTAGAAGAATGCAACAATGAACAACCTAATTCCCAAGAGGGTACAAACAACAATCGACCAAGGAAAGTAACAAAGGTATATGGATGAGTTCGTCCTTCGCTTCACCATGCTCGCATAGAAAAGTAGGGCATTGAGATCCATAGGTATTTTAACACTAAGGAAATGACCGTAGATCAAGCTCCTGGTCGACTGCTCCGGCGAGGACTGGCATGCTAGGGATGAAAAAAAAAACAATCGCATGGGTCATATTCAAACCACAGGGTTGTTGAGTCATGTCGGGACGAAGGCCATGGGAAATCAGTACACCAGACAATCAGCTAGGCTAAGAAAAAGGGGTCCTCTATCAATCTAAACATCCAATCCATTTACAAATCAACATGCAGATCCAAGCATAAGTCCTAATGCATTCTACTCTACAAAATAAAAAGAGTGTACAGTTGCCTGAATGCCCACTTCGAATGTCGTCCCGCACTCCATGTAAACCCCACTCGCCGACCATCGAGACCTCACTGGTACCTCCCATCCAATGCTAGGGGTACTCTTCTTCCCCCTTATCCCCCCGAACCGCAAAGGGGCCACACACACTATCTAGAGGTTTCATCTAGCTCCCATCTCGCCTCGCAAGGTCGAGCTACCACTCCTCTCTGAGCTAGGAAATCCCAACTCCCACAAGTAAATCAATCAAGTTGATATTTCTACAACGTAACGTTATGCAAACAGAATATGATCCTTTCTCCTTCTTCTTCCTTCATTATATATAGTTTCGATCTTCCTTTCTTTCCTAAAATCTCATTTAATTAAAGCTTTTAAAATAAATTCCCAAAAATTCTTCTTCGTACAACTGTCACCCATCCCCTACATTCCTCCATTATTTAATTTCTTTAATTAAGTAATTATCTTTATTTCCCTCACCCACCTAGAGTTACTCCTAGAATCACTCCTAGGTGTCCCCAAATTCCCTTACAGGTTTTAAATGCTTTCCCTATTATGAAGTTGCTAATTCAGTTTAAATTAGAAGGCTCTTAAATGTAGATTCTTTACTAAGTTGACTTCCTTCTTTTTCCCTTAAGTTCCCCTTTTTCTTTTTTTTTATGTTACCTCTTTTCCCTAGTTTCCTATTTTATTTTATTTTTTCCTCTTTCCCCTTTTACTTAGAACTCAAAAAGGCAGGTGTGGAATTTAACCCCTTTTCCCTTTTATCATTAATTTAGTATCTCTTTAAATTATCAAAAGAAAAAATAATTAATTCCCTCTTTACATTTTATAACCACAGATTTTATTTCTTATGAATAAATTAATTTCTTACTCCCTTCATGTTACAAAATTTTTATGAAGATCATAATTATTATTTAAGTGGTTTTTATTTTAATTATTAATATTTTATTTTATTTTACCTTCTTCTTTTTTTAAGGTACACAAAATTTTACCCCTGGCATAATTTTAGACTTAGAACTTAGATTTTGTATTGGACGACATTTGATTAGGGAAATTGTTTTTAAAAAAAATAATTAACATATTATTTGTCCTAAGGTCATCTAGGTTCATTCCTCTATCATCAACAATGTGACGTGTCCTTCAGGACGCACTAGGTGCTCCAAGGGTGTCACTCGCCTTATCTGTTCCCTTGTGTGATGTGCCCTTCAGGACGCACTACGTACTCCATGGGTGCCACTCACCATTCTCCATTTTTCTTATGCGACGTGCCCTTCAAGATGCACCACATGCTCCAAGTGTGCCACTCACCTCTTGACTGACTTGGTAGACATCAATAACCCCTGGAGTCAATACTCCACTAGGTGAACTTGTGGGAGACTAAGGGATTCTAAGGAATAAGGCCCCTTCCTTATTGCACGCCCCTTAGAAACATCGTGAGTGACTGTCACAGCCTGCCCTCATTGCATCGTGGGTCCTTTCGAACTAGGTAATCGTTAACCTACAGTTTGAGCCACGACGGGAGTGCTAGTAGGCTGTGGTAGGGCTGTTATCCACACATCTCCCTCAACATCTCTGGTAGTCGTGTGTGGCCCCTTTACTCCATATGTGAGTCTGGTCGGCAAGCTATCATCAACCTGCATCATCAACAAATTATGTCAGAACATATCCACATCATATCATCTAGTCAGATGCACTAATAGCACAGTAAAACAATCAAACCCCAATAGCACACTTCCTAACTCGATCCGGAGTCCTAGGATTTCCATCAATGCCTCTGCATCCTCAAGGTCCAAAACCTACACACTCATTAAAACCGAGTTAATAGCACTTGTCTATGTCAATGTAGTAAAACAGCATGTCATCAAACCATAATGAATCATAATCAAAATAAAAAGTTTTGATAGCATAAAATACGGATCACTTGCGAGCAAGTGTCCTCAAAGAATAAGTTTGCTCAGTGCGCTAGAGCAGGATGTTACATACACCCCCTCTTGGTCTAAACTTTGTCCCAAAGTTTCACAGTATAATGCCGAAATAAAGTATATCACAGTATCATATGTCTATCTATCAAACAAAAATGGAAATTGTTGGTGCATATCATATGCGTCCTCCCAGGTCGTCGAGTGTGGACTATAATTGTCCCACTAGACCTTGACCTGATCTACCGTTCAACGTTATAGTTGTCGAACACGATGATCCAAGATGCGGACCGGCTCAGTTGTGAGCGCTCCCTCATCCGATACCTACAAGGAACTCATGTCAATAACATGTGTAGGATCACTAATATAATGTCTCAAAACAAATACATGAAAAACATCATGCATACACCTCAAAGAATCAGGCAAGGCTAGTCGATAGGCCATGGGCCCCTTTCTCTCCACAATCTCAAAAGGGCCCATGAATCTAGGAGAAAATTTATCTCCCTTCCCAAACTTGATTAAACTCTTATGTGGTTTAACCCGCAAGAAGACTCGATCGCCAACCTCATAACTACGGTCGACACGGTGCACATCGGCATAACTCTTCTGTCGATCATGCACTTCTTTAATCCTTTGTCTTATTGTTTTCATTTGATATTCCATTTCTTGGATCGCTTCTGGTTCCACCAGGACCCTATCCTCAAGCCGATCCCAACTCAAAGGTGTCCTACATGGTCGCCCATAAAGAAACTCAAAAGGCACCATTTTAATGGTGCTCTGGTAACTGTTGTTGTAAGCGAACTCTACTAGAGGCAAGAATTCCTCCCAATGCTTTTGTTGGTCCATCACGAACATGCGCAACATGTCATCCAAGGTTTGGTTCGTTCATTTGGTCTGCCCATTAGTCTTCGGGTGATATGCAGTACTAAAGTTAAGTTGGGTTCCCAAGGCCTCTTGAAAACTCATCCAAAATCATCCAGTAAACACCGATCCTCGATCAGATATAATCATCTTAGGCACACCATGCAGCCTCACAATCTCACTGATGAAAACTCTAGCTATGTCAAGTGCCTGATGCATGGTACACACAGGAATAAAGTGAGCACTCTTCGTCAGAGTGTCTACTACTACAAAAATCGAGTCATGTCTCCTTGCCATCAGTGGAAATACAACAATAAAATCCATCGAAATAACCTCCCATTTCGATTCCAGAATAGCATGTGGTTGTAGTAATCCTACTAGGTGTCTATGTTCAGCCTTTACTTGATGACATTCTAGACATCTGGCCACATAGTTGACTATGTCTACCTTCATTCCCTTCCAAAAGAATAAGGGTTTAAGGTCTACCCTCATCTTTGTGACTCCCGGATGATCCATGTATACTGCTCTATGAGCCTCACTTAGGATTAGCATCCTCAACTCATCGTTTGGCAGTACGTAGATCCAACTTTTAAACCTCAATAAGTCATCGCTATCAAATGAAAATCCCTCAAATCATGGTACCATCATTGTGTTTTGTTTGATAAAACCCTCGACCTCTTTGTACCATTCATCGTCACACTGTAAAGTTAGAATCTTTTCACGTAGATTCGTCTGAAGAGGCAACACTGAAAAGATGCATGGTCTCCAACTCAATGCATCCGCCACTCAGTTCACTGTTCCTTTTATGTAAGTAATCTCGAAGTCGTACTCGCCAAGCAATTCTGACCATCATCATTGTCATGCGTTCAGGTCACTTTGCGTAAATATGTGTTGTATTTGTTGTAGGAAAATCTCCCTGGGGACAAGTAAATTGCCTCAAAGAGCTAGACCCTAACTCTAAGACAGAAAATTATTAACGTGGACACTGACTTCCTTTCAAATCCATACAAACTAATACATGAGAAGGAAGGAGAATAACAATACCTTTTTATCGATGTTTGTCCCTACACGCTCCAAATCGAGCTCCAGAATTTCGCTCCTCGCTGAGTCTTGTAGACAAACAAAGTACGACCACTTCCTACTCTATTGATGTTAGCTTAAAAATGGATCTATCTATCAACGATAATTTCATGTAAAATCAAACACAAACTAGAAAGAAACAGGCCAAGCGTGTCATATTAATGAAAATAATGACAGCAGTACTTACAATCGTAGATGCGAATGCGACAGCTTCGTCAAGTCCCCTTCGTCTAACCCTTGCTCAAAGAATCCACAACTTGGATGATAGAAGCTTCACTGATCACTCTCCTTTGACTAACTGTGTGTTTCCTATGAGATCATAGGTTTCATACTAGCAATTCCTCCCCAATCATCTTTGTTCCAACACCACTTATAAGATCATAAGTTTGGTGTGATTCTCCCTTTTCAGTCCTCTTTCACCATTAGAAAGCTTGCTTATATAGCCTTGGAGAGGCTTCAACCACTTGATATATCCTTGGGGAAGTTGAGGATTTGCCTCCTTCAGTTGAGGATCTGTCCTAAGATCATGGCTGGACTAGGGATTTGAATCCAACTCCCTTCAAAGAATGAAAGGATCCTTCCCCCATTCATCTCAACAACTTAACCACTGCCCAGAATAGGTAGCGCTCCCTCAAAAGGGCCATCAGAGCGATGTAGCACTCCTTAGTAGGCTTTAGGGGGGCGCCAGCGCTCTCAAAATCTATAGCACTCCCTTAAAAGGGCTAGGGGATATTTATAATGCTCCCAGACAGTGTAAGGGGGAGCGTTGGCGCTCCCAGAAGATGTATAGGGGAGCGCTCTCCTTCAAAAGCTCAGTTTTTGAGGTGCTTTCAGATGGAAAAAGGTTTGCAATCCTGCTGACTCATTTCTCCTCTTCCAAATCAAATGTTTGAGGTGTTTCAAGTGTCCTTATCATGTCATTATAGGCATGACATAGGCATCATGCAAGCATGACACTTGCGACACTTGCGACCTTTGTAATGACGACACTTGCGACACTATCAAAGTGAGTAATTTTGACGTGTAACAGATTGCCCCCCAAAGTATGAAGTTAGAAGATAGGAACTGATAACTGAAATGCTTTGTAGACTTTCAAGCAAGGGTATAGACTCAAAGAACCTGATGGAAGCTACACACAAACATCCAACAAATATTATGACATGTTTCAAACCCAAGGCAGGCATACCTATGCTTGGGTGATCAAGACTTGCAAGATATGGCCGCCATAAAATACACTGCG
>JZKD02S1291729.1:12148-30117 GCA_000966675.3 Picea glauca | reverse complement strand
GGAAGAATCAGGGAGGGGAGACTGTAGTTCTGGTCATTTTAGATTTTCTGGTTCTGTTGTTTTGGGAAACTATTTCAAGGGGCACCGGTTTGCTGGGGGTTTTGGGCATGGGGGGCAGGATATCCTTACTGTATCCTGGAGCTAGGGAGTCGGACAGGCTGCTCCTAGCTGGCAGGAAGAAAAACTCGGTTTTGGGCAGTGTTTGACACAGTTTCAACTTCAACATTGGACCAATGGAGCAGCGGGATTTAGCATCAGAAGCAGGTATTTTTTTTATTTATGAATTGTTGAGTTATTTCATGCTATAAATAAATTTTAATCTATGTTTAATATTATGCTTATATGATGTGAATGAATAATTTGCGTATGAGAAGGGAATTATATGTTTAATTGTATGAAAAAATTTGGATTTAATTGAGTTGGTCTCTACACATGGTATCAGAGCTTAGTTCACAATCTGGAGCCTTAAGGGCCTACCTACCCAACTTAAGAACGAAATTGTACCCACCCAGAAATTAGATAAATCTAGTAGTCCAGGGGCCCTGAAACCCTTAATTAGATAAATCCAATCCAAGCTCCACCTCCACCTCCACCTAACCTGCAAGACAAGCACACATTTTTTTTATTATATATACAGATATATATAAACAATATGCACTTTAAAAATGAAAATAGTATAATATTATACATATTGTGAGTGTTGAATGAATTTTAACACTAGTTCAAATAAAAAAATAAATAATAAAAACCAAAATATATATTTATGTCGATTTAAGTGCAACCAGGCTATTTATAATATGATGTATTTCACGCATCTTTGGACTTATCTCGTTGAAAACATTTCAGAAAACATGATTACCCTAATTTAACTGGTAAATAAGTACTAAATGAATTTATTTCCATTTCCTTTTTATGCTTTTGTTCTGGAGAAAAGCACAAGCAGGGAAGGTTATATATTCATCCATTACTTTTCCTTTTTCTTTCTTTGCTTTTGGTCCTTTTAAAAGGAAAAGCTTGAGTTAGACACAATGGATCGACCTGTCAAGTATCCAGTGTATTTCCATTAACCTAATATGCCTATGCTTTAACCTTGAAAATGAAGACCGAGACTGGACATAAAACATTGCCCCGCTCCAATTCCACACCTGCTTTCAAACCTTATGAAATAAAAAAAAAATAACAGGGGAAATCTAACTATGATAAAGCTATAAACCCTTAATGTCCATAGTCTCAGTCCACGAAGCAAGTTCAATAGAGAACAAAGAGCGCTCCTGACATGGGCTCGAAAAAACCACAACGGAAAGAATAAGAGGGGACAGTGAACCCTCCAACCAACAACAAAAGTAGTCACACAGAAGTTACGTCTCTGTACTAGCGACACAGCAGAAGAGAAAACTGCCAAAAATCTATTGAAAAAAAAAATGTGCCATAGGCACACAACAGATTTGCTCAAACCCTAGGTTTGCAAGGAAAATTTAGGGCACGCTATCAGAAACAGAACAAAATAAAAAAAAAGACACAAAGGAGCTATGGGGAGGCCAAAATAGGCCCAAAAAATTATGCCCTAAAATTTCAGCCAAAAGACCGAAAAATGACCCTGTGAGCATAAATTTTCCCTAAAACAGACCCTGCAACAGCAAAACAACACGACAAATACCATGGAGAAGCACGGACAAGTGTTGTTTGTAAAAATACCCTACGGACTAGCAAACTAGGGTCATACTTGCATGCAGATTTTGACCGTAAAGAAATTACTTTTTAACCTACAACCCAAAACTTAAACCCCTCTTTCGCAGTACATGCATGGAGAATGACAACTAACCTTGTTACCGGCATTCGATGTGGATCCTCCATTGCACTTTGACCACTTTCTTGCGCGGCTCCTTCCAAAGATGACCTGCAATCAAGACAAACAACTATGCATGCATGCTACTTCTTTACTCGAGGGTTAGAAATTAATCATAAATTAACCAAACCATAGATAACTCATGCATTGGGATGGGAAAATTATTCTTTTATTATTCAAAAACTAAATCAACTTACAATCAAAGTCGAGACCGGACACCACTCCTTGATCCTGATCCTGGGCTCCTCTTCTTCTGTCCTCCAACTGCTTTGCGTTAAATCTCCTTTGGCATGAGGAAAGGCTAAAGGGTTGGGACAATGGATTGCGTAAATGGATAGATTTTCTTCACTATATTTTTTTCTCCTCCAAATGGTACCCCTACCCCTTCTTTTATAGGCTAGAAGAAGCTAGGGTTTTGGATGAACCCTCGGCCATGCATGGCCGAGAGTTTCAATTAACTGACCCATAGCTTTTTGTCCCATTGGCAACTTTCCTTTTTTTCATGATTCTGAAGGTACACGCGGGCTGTAGTGGGCCTGCTAGCATGTACTTTGTAGATACATGCAGGCTGTAGTGGGCCAGCTAGCGTGTACTTTTAAAAATGGAGTTTTTAGAAGAGTTGTTCAGTAGTTTTTGGCAAAGAAGGGATATGAGTTGGCCTGATGCCAGGTAAGCATGTGTGGTGCAATTTAGGGTTATAACATATGCCCCCTAATGTGTGAGGTCAGAAGAGCATCTGATGGCCGAAATACATTACCAATCTTTACTGATGTGCCAAACGATTGAGCCCAAGGATCAAGAACCAGGAGGTGTCATCTGCAAAATAACAAATGTCTCACCGAGGCGAGCATACCCATGCTCAGGATAAAATAGAACCATGGCTACCAATAAAATACACTGTATATCCATGTCAAATAACTATAAAGAGTAGTCGCGAATAATACACAGCAGAGCTACATCTCGAAATCAAAAAGATATACATATAGACTACCCATCTTCCAGAAGTGGATTCGGCCTGATGGTTGTACTTCAGAGCTCGAGCAACAACTTCAAAATATTCTAAAACTCGGGTAGGAGTGTAATATGAGTGTACGACTGCACTACCCATAGGTCTTCGACGGCTCATCGGTTATGGAATTTGATAATCTTGATGATCAGACTGAAGGCTTCAGTGATTTCAAACAAAGAATTGATTGGACGTTCAGGATGATCGGGTATGCGGACAAGAGACATATTGCAGAGAGGCCGACTCAGGCTTAGTGAAAAACTTCACTTGGATAATAACACGACAAGTGACAAGACTCAAACAGCATATATGTTAATCATAAGTCTACGAAGAAGGAGGCAACGCAAACTCTCCATATGTTTGGAAGAGTAACCAAACGGTGGAGGACACAACTCTATATAGCGAGAAAAAGCTTCCTAAGGTCGTACTACATCCCATAGTCTGATGATCAAACAGACAGATGTGTCTTATCCAAGGGTGACTCATTATGCTACCAATAAAGAAAATACTTTTCCCATCCTCTTTTTGTGGTATATTTGATTTTTTTGTTCTTTTTGATAATTTTTGAAAAAGAATAAAGGAATATTATGTTACAATGGAGGAACGAGTATTGCAAACATACAATCTCAAGGCGCAAGGAAAAGACTGATGTTCTGGTAAAATGATACTCGAGAAAAATCCTCCGGCGGCCAAAGGTGTTAAGACGTAGAAGAAAACTGTCACAAGGCTGGTGGATAAGGTATGCAAATGTTGTTGATAGAACACACAATGGTAACGTCCTTCAATGTAAGTTTAACGAGCCCAGAGAAGGTAAGCTTGGTGGTTTTTCATATTTAGAGAGTTTGAAAAAATGTAAAAGGAGACTCCGTTGGGGTACCTTTTTCGACAATAGTCTAGTCGGTTCGAAAAAGGGATAAACTAGCACCGATTAGACGTCAATTCAAAACCATTTTAATGAGTGTGACAAGGACAAGATCACTTGGCTATTTTTTCACTTTTAAGGAGTCTGAAAAAATATTAAATATGGACTTCGTCAGGAATATTCTTCTGGACCAATTTAACGAGTGTGAAAGAATAAGGTCACTCAGTGATCTTTTCAATTTTAGGGAGTCTGAAAAGAGCTTAACTATGGACTCCGTGGGGGTTTCTTTTTCGTAAATTTAGTCCTTCAGGCCTGAAAAAGGAATAAAATTATACCTGAGAGTACTCTTCTAAAGAATGGGAATTCGATAGAGTATACCTTTCTTCGTACAGTTGACCGTCCAGACCGAAAAAGGGGTAAACTACCGTCGAACAGACGTGACTTCAAATTTCAGTTTAACGAGTGTGAAAGGCCACAAGATCGCTCGGCAATATTTTCATGCTTAGACGGACTGAAGAGGGCTTAAAAGAAGACCCGTTTAAGGAATGTTCTTCTGGACCAATTTAACGAGTGTGAAGAAACAAGGTCACTCGGCAATCTTTTCATCTTTAAGGAGTCTGAAAAGGGCTTAAAGAAAACTCCACAATGGTTACTTTTCTCAGTTAATCTGGACGAGATCAAAAAGCATAAATGCAGTCTCGCTGGATGTTGATTTCGGATCTCAAAGCAAGCTTGAAAAACAACAAAGTTAGCTCATGATAGACTCTTTGTGGGGCGATGCCTGGCATCTCCTCGGGGGAGCTGTATGCTCCGACGAAAATATTGTCTATGACGCCAAGGGTTCTAGAGATATTGATAGGTATCATTTCAGTAATGGTTGCCATATTGCCCTCAGCATCAATCTTGTGTGTAGCTAAGGGATTAGTATGACAAGATATATCTCTAGTCATAGTCATGGTGAATTCTTCTGCTTTGATTCGTCTTAATATTGGGAGGAAATATGATCTATGATGAAGATCTTCCCAAGGCTTGTCTGGACTAGTCATTGCTTCGATTACTGCTTCGTCAGAAGGCAAGACTAAGTCTAATGAATCAACGTTAGCGAGAGAACCTTGAGCCCAAATAGGCTCTAGAAGTGGATCTAAATCTTGTGTGGGAGTCGGATCAGGGTTAGCTGAAGCTTGTTGGACTAAAGAGTACGCTACATCAGCGGCCGACAAGGGTATGGACATTCCTGAGTGCCCTGTCTCATCCATCATGGCTGATAGGGAAGGAAGAAACCAAGGATCCTCAAAATAAGTCGTGCAGAACAACAAAACTTGGAAAATCTCAACCTTATGGTGATTAGATATAAATTTGACATCGTCGTGAGGAGGTGGGTAATCGAAGGTACCCATCAAGGATGGGCACAAACCAACTCCTACGTTAATGACACCTGGTTGAGGATTATCTATCATTGGGACCGTGGATGCCCCCAAAGCTAGGTCAGGTATGGAGAAGGATAGTTGATCGATGGTCACTATCCAGCCTTCGTGTGGAAACAACAAGACTCAAAAAACTGTAGCAACCACAGCTTGCATAGCATAATTCCAACTCCGTCCTAACAAGAGATTATAGTCGAGGGGAGAATCAACCACCTCTACTTCGACACACACAGTCTTCCCTCCTAATTGCACAGGGAAAGAAGGAATGATGCCATGTGGTCGGAAAGAACGACCATCGAAAGCAGTGAGGAGGGTAGGTGATGGAGACAAAGCAGGCTAGCAAATGGCCTTCCAACATGATAACGACATAACGCATGTCGAGGCACTCTCGTCGACCACCGTGCGGAAGATATTCTATGTAAAAGTTTTCGTGGGATGAGCCACTACTATCTGAAATGCTACATGGTAAGTCAGACGAGGTTTTAAGTCGGTTGTATCTAACATGATGGCACTCGGGTTACAAGTCTTCGTAGAGACTAAAGAGGTTAACAAGGCTTTCCTCTGAGCAGGGCAGCTTTGGAGGACCTCCAAAGAAGACATCGCACAAGGGGTTTGTGATAAATCCTCCACCACAGAGTAATTATGGGTGGCCCTTGTGTTTTGGTTGTGAGAAGGTTTCTTAAATGTACCCTTTGGAATGTGTGTCATTGTTTTTCCCAACGTCTTCTTGATCTATAGAGGAAGAGATGGGAGTTAAACTTTTTTACCTTTCTCAGAAGCGCTTGGTTTACTATAGTCGTGTGCTCTATTCATTATGAAAGCATCACCCCTAACCATATATACGTTCGCGAATGGGGGATTGTTTGGAGGAGGGAAGATTTCTTGGTTGCCCCCTTCAGCACTTGTAGAGGCTTGAGTTAAATTTTGCCCATGTTGAAAGGGATTAGTCAACACTGCTTACTGTTGTTGTGTGACAAACTTTTGGGCCTCTGCAAGTCGAGGACAAAGATGGGTCGGGTGGTCTTCTGTACACAAGTTGCATGGATACCTTGCCTTCCGTTTTTCCGTGGTGTCCCCGCCAGCATTATCAGTGGGTTTTTTATCCCCCTTACCCTTCTTTCGTTGTTTTTTCTTCCCTTTAGGCTGTTGGGTGTCCTTTGGGTTAGTCGACTGCGCGAAGTGTACTTCCGACATTTGGGTAGGAGGAGCAGCCAAAGAAGTAGTCTGGTTGGCCGTTGAGTGTTGTATAGATAGTTGTTGCAATTGTTTTGTCAATTGCTCAGCGGGCTTGGTTTGTGCTGAACCAACAATACCATCGGCATGTGGTCTAGCTCTCTGTCTAGTTTTATCCAGTATCAATCGTGGTGCATCCAGCAGGATGTTGTATAATAAACCAGACTGAGAATAGATGAGCTCAAACTGTTGAGCCCTCATGATGGCATCTTCTTTGGAGAAAACTCTGGAAATCACGACGTCTTTGGATAATTGTGGGACCAGAGACTTAAGCAACCACTCAAGCAAGAATGCTGGTGGGACTGGTACTTTGATTAGACTCTTCCGGCGTCTCCACTCTCGGATATGATCAGAGATATGGTTCGTTGTTGTCTATTCAAAATTGGTGAGCAGCTCTGTGCCAGCATCATATCTCACAGGTAACTGGAAATGGTTAAGGAAGGCCATCGCCAGTTCACCAAAAGAAGAGTACCTTGAGCGATCGAGCTCGATGTACCATTTCGCGACACTCCCGATAAGAGTGTGTTGAAACAATCGCAACTGTACGGAGTCATGTTTCAATGAGTTAGATGAACACCAAAGATGGAAGGTAGTCACATGATCACTTGGATCTTCGTTAGGCTTGGCCTCAAACTTTGGAATGTATGAAGGAAACTTTGTTGGCATAGTAGGCCAACGTGGATCATGACAAATAGGATCATTTAACAACCTTGTCAAATCTGGTAAGTGTAACGTCGCCAGGAATGGGAGTTTGGGTTGTTGCTGATAACCAGGGAAAAAGGGTCTTGGAGTTTGACTGGCACCAGGTTGCCAGGAAAAGTTTGGCTGCTGGCCTGGATTTTGGTAGAAACCATGGCCCTAACCAACATAAGGATTTTTCATCTGTAGAGACATCATTGTTTGATTTCCCATAAAGGACATAGGATGTTGGGCATGCATCGTGTTCGAAGGACTTTGGGAAGGATTACCCCATGACATTCCTGATGGGAGAGGCATAGTAGTCTGTCCAGGGTTCCATTGACTGTGGAAAGAATTACCCCAGAACAGAATTCCAGAGGAGGGAACGGATCCTTGTCCTGAATTCCAAGGTCCTGCTATATGTGCCCCCGGCGCAGGAATAGTACCCTGCACCGGAGTAGACTGTCCAAAAATGGGATTGCCCCCAGACGGGAAAGCGTTGGATGAGAAAGGGTTGTTACCAAATGTCTCGTTCCAAAAAAATGGTGACGAACCTACCGGCATACTGTGCGCAGGTGTTCCTTGACTCCCGGCTCCAAATAAACTAGTATGTGCAGGCTGCCCGGCGGACTGCTGATGCGGACCACCAAGCGAAGGGGACGAGGGAGGGATATGACCTCCAGCGTAAGGAAAATCATTAAAAGGGACAGGAGTGCCCCCAAGTTGACCTTGCAGAGGAGCGTTAGAGCTCCCTGCCCCCAGACCCAAAGTCTGTAAAGTGGAGTAAGTGAGTGCAGGACTTGTACCCAAACTAGGCATACCGTATGAGAACAGAGGGCCTATCGCACTAGGTGTGAAGGGGGTTGTGGCCACCACCATAGACAGGGTCGGTCCACTGTGTGACGTAGTTGCGGTCGAGACCATGGTGGCTCGGACCGACGATGGTAAGTTAGGAGATGATTCTCCCGTGGTAGCAATTGTGGTAGGAATGGAAGAATTCCCAAAAGAAGTAACAGTGTTTGTTTCCATAGTTGTGTGAGGCACTGATAGGCTTTCGTAAAATTGGATTGGTACAATAACCGGTGGCCAGGTATCAGTGGTTGGGGTTTCAACCGAGCCAAGATTGGCGGTTGATTCCTCCGAGAGTTTTTCGGGCACAAAGGTTTGTAACCCGGTCGCTTTGAAAGACCCTAGTTGGTCTAGCTTCTGCCGTAATGGTGGCGGGGGTGGCTCCCGTATAACCGGTGGCAAGCCCAGAATCCTTCTTGACCGGCGGAGCTCGAGATCCTCCACTATGTGAGAAGATCCAAGACACACTAAGGTATTCTACACGTTCAAAAAGTAACACACACTAAAAAGAAGCCCCTAAGAGATAAGACAAGCAATCACTAAACTATTTGGAAGAACAGTTACAACAACCAACACTAGAGCAACTTACTGGTGAAAGTGCAACTCGAACACGGAAGCACTCTCCAGGTATACTCTGCAAAGTGTGGCCTGATGTTTGTCCTAGGTACCGCGATATACCCCCGCAGTCACCTGTGTATGTCCCTAAAAAGATTAGGCAACTAGGTTGCCAGCACGCGAACAGTCACCAGGCGGGTACAGTCGAAAGTCGGGTAGAACACAATGAGCAGGGTATCAAGCCCAAAACCTATCAAGGGTATTGAGAGAAAATGGTCCGGAAGACAACTGAGGACCTCAAATGGATTCGAGACCCACGAAGCCCTGTGGCAAATGCAAACGACGGAATCCCAAAACAAGCCCTCGATATGTGTTCTCCACTACGATTGGTCCGGCTTTGGAGGGGTTATCTCCGCTACCTTTCCGCACGTGACCTCGTGTTTATCCCCTGTGTTAGAGAGGGGTCCCGGATAACTTCCACAAAACTGGACTTAGACACTCCCTATCGCAGACTCCAATGTTTGGTTTTGAATGGCCTTGGAGAGTTTCCTCTCCAACCTAATCCAAGGCCCTAGTCTTGAACTAGTTTGTGAACCCTACAAACAAAAAGTCTAATAGATTTTAAATTAGCGTTGCTTTTATGGGTTTTCTTATGTCACGGGGTATGAAGGTGAAACTAATGATGTGTAAATACGAAAGCAAAAACAAATAAAAAAAAGCTGGAAACAAAAGACTTTTACTAAATGCAAAATCTCAGCAACTTTTCACAAAGAAAGATTTCTTTTTCTTTTCAATTTTTCTAAGATTTTATGCAGCAATCATAAAGAAATTTTGCTCGACTACGAGCTACTTATGCTCTAAATGCACTACAAAAACTTACAAAACAAAATACTTCTCCCTAGCTAATGATGCAGGAACACACTCTTCAAACAAAAATGAAAAGAGATTTTTTTTTTTATTTAAGTGCTAATAAAGCAACAAAGGGAAAATACCGACAAGCACAAAACCAAGAAAAACAAATTCTGGCTTAAAGCACAGATCGCAAAGAATCAGAGTAAAAACGCACAATGGAAATCAAGAAAAAAAAGACTCTTACGCTTGTCTAAAAACCATAAAACAAACTTTTCTTTTTATATTTTCTGTCAACTATCAACTAAGAAAAAACAGGCTAAGGGTAAGAGGACCTAACCTACTGACTGTTCAACCCTAGACTCAAACACCTGAGAGGAATACTTCTCATCAAAGGAGGGGATGACTGCCCCACCCTGATTAAAAAGTAGCCTATCAAGCACACTATTGTCACTAAAACAGCACGCGTGCAAACGCGTGCTGAGCTGAAACAGGAAGCGTGTACATGTGGGATGACCTTGTATAGGCCGCGTGTATGTATAATTCTAAGACAAAAATGAAAACATGCAGTCCAGACTAGGAAGAGGCCTCTAGTATTGATAACCAGGGTCCCTTGAAGGCTTGGATGATTTTTCTAATAAAAAAGAAAAAATAATGCAAGGAATAACAAAGAGAAAAAAGCAATCTGAGATAGGACTGTGAACCAGCAAGACTTAGACAGGATTCTAGAAAACCCCCTGAGAATGTATAATTCTGACAGGGAAGAGGTCGACTGCCTCCAAATTTTTCTAAACTCCTACATGTTATTGTTATCCCTACAACTAGTGTTCACACGTGGGCTGTAAGAGGATAGGGCGTGGGTACATGCGTGCAGGCCTTCTGCAGGCCGCGTGTACCTCTATGTGTCCCGACAACTACCGTCAAGCAAAAGTCAGGGAAAAACTGGTATGAAGATCCAGGCTCCCTACTAGCTCAGACCTAACAGAAAAAGACAGGCAAAGAAAAACAAGACACATATTCTTTAAACTACCCAAAAACTTTAAATAAATCTGAAAACCCTAAAGAGTACTCTCCCCAGTACGGTCGCCAATTCTGTTGTTGGGAAAAATACCCTACGGACTAGCAAACTAGAGTCAGACTTGCATGCAGATTTTGACCGTAAAGAAATTACTTTTTAACCTACAACCCAAAACTTAAACCCCTCTTTCACAGTACATGCATGGAGAATGACTACTAACCTTGTTACCGACATTCTATGTAGATCCTCCGTTGCGCTTTGACCACTTGCTTGCGCTGCTCCTTCCAAAGATGACCTGCAATCAAGACAAACAACTATGCATGCATGCTACTTCTCTGCTCGAGGGTTAGAAATTAAGCATAAATTAACCAAACCATATATAACTCATGCATTGGGACGGTAAAAGTATTATTTTATTATTCGAAAACTGAATCAACTTACAATCAAAGTCGAGACCGGCCACCGCTCCTTGATCCTGATCCTGGGATCCTCTTCTTCTGTCCTCCAACTGCTTTGCATTAAATCTCATTTGGCATGAGGAAAGGCTAAAGGGTTGGGACAATGGATTGCGTAAATGGGCAGAGTTTCTTCGCTATATTTTTTCCTCCTCCAAATGGTACCCCTACCCCTTCTTTTATAGGCTAGAATAAGCTAGGGTTTTGGACGAACTCTCGTCCATGCATGGCCGGGAGTTTTAGTTAACTGACCCATAGTTTTTTGTCCCATCGGCAACTTTCCTTTTTTTCGTGATTCTGAAGGTACACGCAGGCTGTAGTGGGCCTACTAGCATGTACTTTGTAGATACACACGGGCTATAGTGGGCCAACTAGCATGTACTTTTAAAAATGGAGTTTTTAGAAGAGTTGTTCAGTAGTTTTTGGCAAAGAAGGGATATGAGTTGACCTGATGCCAGGTAAGCATCTGTGGTGCAATTTAGAGTTATAACAACAGGTAAGGCGAGTCTGGCTACTTTTACCCCAAGTGGATCCTGCACATGTGAATCTAGTGATGGGGTTTCAGGATGGTGGATACAGACGCTCGCCTTCATCAAACAGAAAAGCAATGATATCAACCTGCTCTACTCCTACGGTTATATTCGGGGGATGGCATATAGAAACAAGCCTGAAACTAAAAAAATTCCCTATTGCAGTTCATATAATAACGGAAAAACACACAAATTTCTTCCCTAAATCAAATCTGCAGAGATTCTAGGGAAAAATAATTTCTGCAACAGCTCAAAAATAGAAAACCTCGGTTCAATTTGAGGCCCTAGCTACAAAAAAAACAACAATATGCACAATCTCACCATCGAAGCAGTTATCAACAATGCCCAAGCTGTCAAGAAAGAGGAGCCCACATGGGATCCGCTTACATTATTTTTTTTTACGCTAAAAGCTTTGGGTTCGTTATGAAACGGGATGGAATAGGTCCTTCGATGGATTGTCCAATGGGCGGCACTTTTTTTTTTCTGTGTACGGGCTCTGCTGTGAACATTTATTGGGGCTGAATGGCATAGGTAATGGATGGCACCTAGCTCTTGGCCTTGGATCAAACGTATTTCTTCACCGTAGCAACTTTCATTTGCACTACGCACCAGCAGTGACCAAGAGCTTTGCGCCAGGTACCAAGCCACGAAGGTGGAGCTCATGAAATAAGATTGTGCAAGTTTCTATAGTGGCTAGGCACAAGTGAAAACAACGCAAAGCCAACGCACAAGCCAGTGCCCAAACGCACTGCGCACCAAACCCATAGTCAAATAAAGTGACCTAGTTTCCAAATATGCCCCTGTAGATACAATATATGCAATCTGAAGCAGCGTACCATATATATAGGTCATGGAGGGAGAGCCCACGATGGATCTTCGTTTGTGCTGCGCATACAACTAGAACATAGCGCCCAAGCGCAAAGCCTCCAAGGAGCCGCCCCTGCACAAACAAACAAAAAAAAAACAATACAAATCGATCCACAAGTCAAAATACAAGCCCAACTCAAACATGCAAGCCAAACGCCCAACCTGTGTATTATACAGCCGCCTCCACTCTCCACAAATTAAAATGCCCAAACCTCCTCAGGATTTTGACTCTAGGTTCATGTCACACAAGGTGTCCGAGATTTTCAAGCACAGGAGACCCGCGAATAACCCTTACGTCTCCAACCATTTGTTGAAGGTCTCTCTTGTGGCCTAGCGTTGTTTTCCGGGCTCCAAAGACGCGGATGACAGTCGAATGCGCGACCTAGGACTCGACGAATCTAGCATGGTGGATCTAAACTCTTATGAAGGTCAGGCATTGCAAATCTTCAACAAGGACAGGGGTTCGGTGGACTCGGAGTTAGTGTGTAAAACAATCTATGCTTGGCAAGAGGTTGTATCACCACACTTAGCAGCTGCTAGAGAATAATGTGTTTAGGGTTTGGAGAGCTAGGTGTAGGGTTTGGAGGGATAAGAGGGCATGTGGGCCTCATGCCAGGCCCACGATCATTTGGTTTTAAAAAAAAAAAAAAAAATTAATTGGTTTTAAATTTAAGTAATTTAAAAAAATAAATTATTCTATTTTAATTATTTTATTTTAATTTTTGTTATTTTATTTAGTTATTTTAATTATTATATTAGGTCTAAACATTATATATGTTATGTTTTAAAAATCAGGATAAACATATTTAAACATGTTTCAAATTTAGAAATAGATCTCATAAATTTAGAAATTAAACAATTAAACATGTTTTAAATTTATAAACTTATATTGGCTAATTTAGGAAAATATGTTTTAATTATGGTGACTAATGTTTTATGTTTTTAAAATTAAAGGTTTAAATATATGTTATTAAGATTAAAGTTTAAACATTATTTTTAAAGATTTACAACTAAGATAATTAAATAATAATAAATAAATAATATTAATAAATAAAGTTATAAAAAAAAATTAAATTAAATGTTAGAGAGTCCACGAATTTTGAACCCAAGACCACCCACCAAGTGAAGCACCTTAAGAAGAGCACTAACGTCAACGTGCCCTCATGAGTCTTTACAAATAAATTCTTATACTTAAATAGATTAATGGTAACATAGTGTATTCCGAAGTATAAACTCTGATTATCCAAGCGTCAGGCTCACGAGACCTTACACACAATTCATCAAGCCAATCGTCGAGCCCTTTCATTCCATTCAACCAATCAAAGCCAAGTGCTAAGCTCCAATGCTTGAAAGCCACTCTACAATCCTTAAAGACTCGCACCTGCAGCCACTGAGACACACAATTTAATGCATATGTAAAACACGCCAAGGAGAGCCCACGAGTCAAGCATCGAAGGATATTTAGTTGTAAGTGAAAGGTTTTAAGGACTTAGACTAGGACAAGCGGAAAGGAGGCAGCATACACACTAGGAAAGTAAGCTAGAGGAATTGGCGAGTATGGTGCAAGGCTAGTGTAGCTACAGGGCAAGGGAACCAATAGTTTTCTTAGGCGAAGAAATCAAGCTTAGATGCTTTAACCCTAACCTAGCCAATCCCCTAAAGAGAGTAATGTATGTTTACAGACAAGTAAAGAAAAACTTACGCCTAACCCTATTTCTAGTTTGAATAGCGCCAATTTGAAATGTCCTTGAACTCACCCTGACAACTTTGGTTGATGCAGGTTAAATCATACAGGATGGTCAGGACTCGAGGGAATCGAGGCAGGGGAGAATCATCGTAGGCACCGCCAACACCGCCAACACTGCCAACACCATCGCCCAAACTAGCTCTCATACTGTGCTCATTGGAGGCCATAAATGAGAATTTAAAGGGGCAACAACCAGCAGGGACCGAAGTGGAACCCCCACCATCTAGAACAGGTAATCTAGAAGCATTAATGGATTCAAGGGGAGGACCTCCACCCGAATACATCACACGAGAATTGCAGAAGATCAAACTTTCGGAGTTTTCCAGGGGTCGTGCCAGTGAACGTGTGGAAGCATGGTTGGAAGGCATAACAAGGTGTTTTGCCTTAAGGGACTATGTGTCCAACTCAAAGGCGAAGATTGCAATTTTTCAGTTAAGAGATGGCGCCTTGAACTAATGGGGCAACCTGGAAAAAAAAATGCATCTTACCCCAGACACAGCATCTTGGGAACTTTTTGAGGAGAGGTTTCGAAGGAAATATCTGCCAGCGTACTACGAGGAACAACAGGTAGGGGCATTTCATGCCGTAGTACAGGGAAACAAAACTGTAGAAGAACATGAGATTCGATTTATGGAATTCGTCAAATATGTTGCGTATATGGATAATGAACAACGATAGGCAGAGAGCTTCGTCTATGGATTGAACCCTAAGATAAGAGCTATGGTGCGGATGTGGAAACCGTCTTCGGTAGTGGAAGCTGTGGAAAATGCATGTTATGAGGAGGAACAGATGAACTTAACCGGGGGTACAAGACCGACATTTCTGCATCATCCTGGATTCGTGGGGAAGGCCCCTAGGACATTTCCCAGGGGAGGGTTCTCAAAGCCACCTCCATATGGTAACAAAGTCACGCCAAGGACAGTAGCCATAGGGATTTCAATGGAAGTGAGTGCAGCATATCGTTCATCACCAACGACGCAGATAGGTCCACGGCCATCTTAGGGAATAGCTAGTAGGGGCAGGGGTTCCAGGGGAAGGAACTCATTTCAGAGACAGTCACATAACAGTGCGTAGGTTCAATCTCATGTTACCTATTGGGGATGTGGAGGACCCCATTACCAGCGTGACTGTCCAGAGTTACAATCAGGGTTTGTGCATAGAGATGGAAAGGCCCCGATGGGAAGAGAAAGTATCAGCCACCATATTTACGCAGTGGTTAATAATCGCCAGGTCAAAAATCAATCCATGGTGGTGGAGTCATCAGGTACGCTAAATCATATCAATGTTAAGATTTTATTTGATTCTGGTGTGACAGATAGTTTCATTTCACCATCTTCATTAGAAAAGAGTGGGTTGGCAGCCTACAAGCGTGATGACTTTAAACAAGTTGAGATGGCTTCGGGGGAAAAACAAGCGGTAGGACCTAGTGTTGATAATTGCATAGTAGACCTGGGAGTGTGTACTACCAGGTTGAAGGTATACGTCACTGCTCTCGAGGCGTATGACCTAATCATTGGAATGGATTGGTTAGTAGCTCACCGAGCTTTGGTAGATTGTTTCGCAAAGAGGGTGCTTTGTGTCGACGATGAGGGAAGGCTAGTAGAGATCTAGGGTGTACGGAGAAAAGTGTCATTACACTTTATATCAACTATGAAGGTTAAACAATGCTTGAGACAAGGGTGTCGATTATATGTAGTGGAAGCAGTGAATGAAAGGAAGGGACCCTCATTGGATCAGTACCCGGTATTCTCAAAATTTAAGGATGTTTTTACGATCAAGTTACCAGGGTTACCTCCTGAGAGGGAGCTTGATTTTACTATTGAGCTAAAACCTGGTGCAGAACCAATTTCCAAAACTCCGTATCGAATGACAGCGCCAGAACTTTGTGAGTTGCAAATGCAGTTGAAAGAGTTACTGGACTTAGGGCTAATAAGGCCCAGTGTTTCACCTTGAGGTGCACCAGTAATTTTTGTAAAGAAGAAGGATGGATCCTTACGACTGTGTATAGACTACAGGGACTTGAACCGTGCTACAGTGAAAAATAGGTACCTGATGCCATGAATAGATGACCTCTTTGATCAGATGAAAGGAGCAGCGGTATTCTCAAAGATCAATTTACGATCAGGGTATCATCAGTTAAGGATTAAGGAAGGCGATATCCCAAAAAATGCCTTTCGAACTCGGTTTGGACATTACGATTTTGTCGTAGTACCTTTTGGATTGACCAATGCACCAACAGTATTCATGAGCCTCATGAACGGCGTATTCCGGAAGTACTTAGATTGTTTTGTACAAGTCTTTCTAGATGACATCCTCATCTATTCCAAGAACGAAAGAGAACATGAGGAACACTTACGAGTAGTGTCGTCCTACCTTAGAGAGAACAAATTGTATGGGAAGTTGTCGAAGTGTTCCTTCTTTCAGAAAGAGATCCACTATTTAGGTCATATCATTTCCGGTGAAGGAATCTCTGTAGACCCAAAAAAGGTAAAGGCCATTATGGAGTGGCCAGTGCCGAAAAATGCCCATGAGGTGAGAAGCTTCATGGGGCTAGCAGGTTATTATCGGATATCTGTGGAAGGATTCTCAAAAATAGCGAAACCCATCACCACTTTGCAGTGCAAGGGGGTCAAGTATGAATGGACAGAAGAATGTGATAGTGCATTCATTGAGCTTAAGAGGTTACTAACTAGTGCGCCAATTCTACGAGTGTTGGATATGGAAAAGGACTTCACAGTATGCACGGATGCCTCGAAGCAAGGGTTGGGGTTCATGCTAATGCAGGATGGAGGAGTGATAGCTTATGCATCTAGGAAGTTGAAGAAACACGAAGAGCTATACGCGACTCATGATTTAGAGTTGGCAGTTGTAATGCTAGCTCTGAAACTTTGGAGGCACTATCTGGTAGGGTGAAACTTTGAGCTCAAAATGGACCATCAAAGTTTAAAACATCTCTTCACTCAAAGGGATCTGAATTCCAGGCAAAGGCGATGGAGTGAGTTTATGAATGAGTATGATTTTGGTATTTCATACATCAAGGGAAAGGAAAATGTGTTCGCGGATGCCTTGAGTAGGAGACCACGTATCTTCTCCTTAGTACCCTTAAAGGTCAATCTAAGGAAACATGTGTTGACACAACTCCAAGGAGATAGTTGGTATTTAAAGGTTACTTCAAACCTCCAGAGCGAGAGGCAGTTAGATCTGAAGTATGAAGGATATAGTCTAGAAGCAGACGGATTATTGAGATATCGAGGAAGGATGTACATCCCTGAAAATGGGGATATTCGAAGCATCATATTGAAGGAAGCCCATAGAGAACTTTATTGTGCGCATCCGGGTGTGAAGAAGATGTACGCAGACATGAGGAAGCTCTTCTTCTGGGTAGGCATGAAGCGCGATATAGTCCATTTCGTCGCCAAGTGCCTAGAGTGTCAACAAGTGAAATTCGACCACCATCACCTAGCAGGCCTCCTACAACCACATGATGTTCCTATGTCCAAGTGAAAAGTCATCTCTATGGATTTTGTTGTGGGGTTGTCGCTCACATATCATAGACACAATGCCATTCTTGTGAAAGTAGATAAGTTAACCAAGAGTGCTCATTTTATTCCGGTTAGAGACACTTATGATGTCACTGATGTGGCACGTGTGTTTGTAAGTGAGGTTATCCGTTTGCACGGGATACCTAAGAAGATCATTTTCGATAGGGACTCCAGATTCACTTCTAGGTTTTGGACAAGTTTGCAGTCAGCGTTGGGGACTCAGTTGAACTTAAGCATAGCTTATCATCCTGAAACAAATCGGTAAACTGAGAGAGTAAATCAAGTCATGGAAGACATGCTCAGGATGTATGTCATGGATAATCACAACCAGTGGGAGAAGTACCTACCTTTGGTAGAGTTTGCCTACAATAACAGTTTTCATAGCTCCATCGAAATGCCACCCTACGAAGCTCTGTATGGAAGGCTATGCAGAACACCATTGAGTTGGGATAGACTAGAAGACCGAGTAACAGTTGGGCCAGAATTGATTCAAGAGATGGAGGAACAG
>JZKD02S1291718.1:0-12013 GCA_000966675.3 Picea glauca | reverse complement strand
TCTCTTGATGAAACCAAGAATTCGAGCACAACTGCCTCCTAATATCGAATGATCCTCCCCTTATTCTCCTCAACAGGCTAACAACTGACCCAGAATAGGGAGCGCTCCCTCAGAAGGGGCTTCAAGCGCTGGAACGCTCCCTGAGAAGGTTAAGGGGGGCACCAGCGCTTCATAATTGGGCAGCGCTCCTACAGAGGGGTGAAGAAGCGTTATAACGCTCCTGAGGCCTTATAGGGGAGTGCCAACGCTCCTAAGGCTGTTTCAGGGGAGCGTTCACCCTCCAAACTCTTGATTGAAAAGCCCTTTTCAGGTGTCAAGAGATGTTTGACTCCAGTGAACCAGTTCTCTTCCTTCAAACCAAGTACATGAGATGTTTCAAGTGTCTCCTTAGTGTCGTCATCGTGGTAGGATGGTTCAACAACATTTGCGACACTTTGTAACCAACTTGAGACACTTGCGAAAGTTGTAAGGAAGTTGCGACACTTACGACAAGTGAGAAGCATATGCGACACTTATCCAGTTGAGTGATTTTGATGTGTAACAATCTCCTTATCAACTGTTGCTCACTGTCATAAGATTCCCAACAACCATCTTTGTCTTCCAGTAGATATGGCACTCAACCTCCTCCTAAAACCATTGCTACTCAATTTCCAAGAGTCCATGACACTCTTTCTTAGTCCCTCGATCTGCAGATGATCCACATGGCCCTACCTATGCTCTGCAGCTTGCAAGAGAGGTGGATTGACCCCTCTTTGGTACCCCACAACACCTTCTAACCCCACGACTTTTCCAGAACAACAACGAACTTTCTTGGCCCTCACAACCTACTCCAATGGCCTCTCATCTCAACAAAGAGAGGGTTTGGACCCTCTACTAATCTCATCTAGCCTCCTATGTCACAAATATGTAAAGAAGAATGAATCGGCCCTCAAGGAGCCCCACATATCACCCCAAATTATCCTAATGCCATGGTCCCTACAAATATATGAAATTGGCCTCTTCAAACAACCCTACGAACTCTCTCCAAGTTGATCGATACACACTCTATACTAGAGACAATATCACAAGATGAACTCCAAAGGAAACCATAGATGGATTCCCCCTTCTTTCTAGCTATGGTTGATATTGCACCACCGAAACCAAACCCACAGTGGAAGAGTTTTGTCAAAACCCCAACAAAAACTTATCTCAAAGAGAACTCCAAACAAGAGATCAAATAATAATGTTGAAGGTGAAGTGTAACCCTTCCTTTATACTTCTCCGAACCCTCATCTGGATATTTCCTCTGACCGAATCCACATGACCTTTATTTCCCCTTTTAATTTCCCCTTAGAGATTAAAATCACTTAATAACCCTTTTTAACCCCCTTTTAATGATAGAAAGTGATTAATTGTCTTGTAAGACATTCTTGGATGCTGAAAGTGCCTTTCTCATCATCCCAACCTTTAGATATTTTCGTCTCGATTCCAATGAGCTATTAGACGCAGGTGTTCCCTTTAATAATATGACCCAAATAACACCTTTAGTGCATTTAATTAATTTATACTCAATAATACACTTAATTTACGAGAATCATCGGAATGCCATGGAACCAAGGAAAAAATGTGCGAAAGTGATCCCGATGATGAAATAAGGTCAATGGACTAGTTTGGGCCTCATATATCTCCTCCAATTTGCTCGAGCCCTCTGTTAACCTCCATTTACCCCTTTAGCCAGGTTGACATAAACCCATAAGGTCACCTCCAATTGTAAAGCAAGGGAATCCAAAAATGGGGACATTACAAACCTGTAGTGTTGTATATAGTAGATTGAGTTTTTATTTTAAAGCATTGGACTTTCTTAGATCCATTTGAATCTAGACATTGTTTTATTTTCATTATAACTCCATAACCTAATGGGCAAGGCATTTGTTTCCGATTCAGTTCCAATGGTAGAGTGAAGGGTTGCTAATTTTTTTTTGTTTAACACATGTAACCAAGCACCCCACCCTTACACCCCTAAGTAAGGGTAATATATTCTTCATGTCTCATGACCTCAACAATATCTGGCTCATGAAGGTTGAACGTGTCACAAGTGGGATTTGAACTCTAGTGGGGAGGATAACATTTCTCCTCCCTAACCACTTAAGCAAAAACCAATTGACAATTAATGAAGGTTTTTGATCCAGGTGGATATTGGTGGCCACCTGCCTATTCCACTTGGACCCCCACCATTGTTTCTTTCAGTTTTTCAGTTTCCTTAATTGTAGCACAATTTGCTATTTTTGGCATTTTTTCGGGTCCTGAACTTCCAGAGTCGTTTTGAGGCCCTAAATGACGTTTTTTGGGCATCTACCGATTGAAAAATAATTAAATATCATCATGATATTTTCTGCCAACAATTGTATTCCTCGGATAGATCTTTCTAACAATGTATCATATGCGTCAAATGAAGATAGTATGCCAAAGTTATGACCCAGGGAAATTGATGTACCAATTTACCTCGACGGGGCCCATATTGTGGCGTTTCATCTCCTAGGGTTAGGTTTTTTGGATGTTTAGGGTTTCCATTGTTTCTCAATAATAGATAAGTCTTCGAGCCTCATTGGAACACAGAGTTTAGAGGCCTGTAGCCGCCACATCTCTTCTCAGAGATAAGCTACCAACGCCCTAGCTAGTTTATTTCTATTCTGTCTGTAAACAAATTTCAGTTCTTTGATATTAATGAAATGAAGTNAACTTAGTGGGGTCGATCCTAAGGATGAATGAATCAAGAAATAGATAATGAAAAAATGCATGGAGGGGAAAACCTAACCTATATGCCAATTTTGAGATCATTACTTGTCATAACAGATTGACATGAAATAAAAGGTACCAAAGAAAATGTCTCCAAAGTCATGTATATAAGACCAAAAACACCTGCCCAAAAGTTAATAAGTCCAATATAGAAACCTCTGATAAAAACAAGTATTAAGGGATACAAAACTTGAAAACCAGAAACCCTAAAAATACAATATGTATAGAGGACCACACAGTCTCGCGACTTATGCATAGTAGTTGTCCAGGAAGATCCCATTGCTAGGCTCAGACCAAGGGCTTCTTTGGTAACAAACCTGTAAATTTTCTAGTTCAGAAGGAAGTTGAAGATCCATAGTCATAGATTCAAAGATGGCCTCATCTGAAGGCAACTCAACATCCATGAAACTAGGGCTCAAAAACTCATAAATACCAGGGCTTGAGGCCTTACAAACAACAAGATCCGAATCAAGAGGAATCACCAGATAACTCGGGCCAATAGGGGGAAGCAAGGGATCCCATGCCCCCATCAGATATAAAACTTGATCAATTGTCAATACCTTGTCTTGAGAAGGCAAACATAAGTGTAAAGGATCCTTGTCAGAAGAAATTGAACACCGAGGATAAGACACCACATAATTCACCCATGGCGGGGAAGAGTCTACTCGAACACTAGAAACACACAAGGGGGAAGCCTAAGGCAAAGTCAAACCAGGATGGTGATTGTCAGATGAAAGATGTTCAATAGTGATAATGCTTCCGTTGTGAGGGAAATTCATCACACGAAAGATCGTAGTCACCACAACATTCATCGCATACACATAATCACACTTAAGAATAAAATTAAAGTCTAATGGGCCTTACACCACTAACAGATCGACTCAAATAATTTTCTTACCTAATGTGATAGGAAACTGAGGAACAAACCCTATACATTTGCTAGATCTTATGTCGAAATCCAACAACTCATTGGTAGCTGACACAAGCTTGGGAGAACCCAAATCTTGCAAAGTCGAGGATAATAAAATACTTGCAGAGGATCCTTCATCTACAATAGTTCAGTGAGTGCCTAGATTATTAATTCCAACCATTATCTAAAAGGGTACAAAAGAAGGAAGGCGAGGCTCTACAATATCATTCCAATCAGAGGAAACCATCCTAGTACTTGGAGGGAGCATACTCAAAGAGAGTGGAATGATCCCTTGCTCAGAAGGTACTGAACTAGAAATGCTAAGGACATGGTCAGAAGACACATCACTCCCCAAGAGAAGAGTGGGATCGAATGAATATTGCATCAACAATGTCACTTCCTTAGACTCGTCACTCTTTAAGAGAAGAGTGGGATTGACCAAAGATTGCATTGGCTTGACCAGTTCCTCAACTACTAGTTGAATAGGATGCAATACAACATGGTCAAGAGATGCATCACCCCCCAAAACAAGAGTGGTGTTAGCTGAAGATTGCATCGGCACGACTGCTTCATCAACCAAAGATTGATTAGATTGTTGGGAAACCAAAGATGACTTAGAACTAGAAGGGCCTTCATACAAGGACCACTTTCTCTGTACCATGGAAATAACAGGGCACAAATGAGAAAGGTTATCGCCTTTACAAATTTTATAAGGGAAATTGTGCTTACGTCATATACGTCTAGGATTCTCAATAGTACCGGTGCCCCAGCATGACTTGTAGTGGCCGGTGGGTTTCCCCCAACATGACTAGCAGAGGAAGGTTGCACATCTCCAACATGACTAACAAAGGTTGGTAAAAAGACTCCAAGATGACTCGCAGAGGTCGGTGACTCGATGCTAGTATGACTAGCGGTGACTGGAATTTTTATCCCAGCATGACTTGCAGAGGCTAGTGACATGAATCCATCATGAATCACATAGGTTATTGACCTATCTCTAACATGACTCGCAGAGGTTAGAAACTAATCTCCAACATGAATTGCTGAGATTGGTGATGTTTATCCAGTATGACTAGCAGTGACTAGACTCTTCCCCCTAGCATGAATTGTAGTGGTTGGTTGCTTGTCTTCAACATGACTCATAGAGGTTATTGATGAATCCCCAACATGACTAGCATAGGTTGGTGACTAAATTCCAGTATGAATCACAGTGACTGGACTTGTGCTTCTAGCATGACCAGCAGAGGCTGGTCGCTTTCCCCCAACATGACTTGCAGAGGTTGGTGACAGGTCTCCAACATGACTAGAAAAGTTTGGTGACTTTTTTTTCTTACTCTTCCTATTCCTTTTAGACTTTTGGTTACTAGTATATGGACTTTCACCAGAAGATGGAGAAGGAGGATAAGTAGACTTTATAGATGCAAAATGTGAAGGATCAACGTCCATACGATGCCACTGACATAAGGTGCTTATTTGAGAAGCATCAAGAGCATTCGATATGTTTAGAGTGGTACATAACCAAACCGATAGTCCTACATTCTACCTGGGAATGTTCAACATGGCCATCAAGGGGGAACCAACGTTTCTAAAGAAATGAAAAGCATACGAACCCCCTTGGGCAAGGGTCCCTTGGTTGGTATCCTCAATAACTTTGGACATATTGTTCTTATGCAAAGGTTTGCCCCTTGCAGAATTGTTCATGTCCATAAAAGTCTCACACACTAACTTTGGTGAACCTCCGGTATAAACACCCATGCCTTATAGGAGGCAGCTCCAAGATTTCAAAAGAAAGACCAAGGGTCCTTCCCGACCAGCAGAGCGATTGGTCAATCACCCTAAATCAATGATCCAAAAGCGGTGACATTGAAACAAACTATGGAAAACTAGACAAAACAACACTCCAATAAAAATCCCTAAGAGAAACACTGCAAGCAATTATTTTTTCCAAATCTTCAACCCAAGTGGATGAGGTCCTGAGTCCAAAGCAATGAAAAAGTTGAAAGGGGCCTTCTAGACAAAGGAATGAGTTGATTAATTCCCGTGGACCAATGAACAAAGGAGTGAGAAGAAATTATCCCGACTTCCACTAACCAACCTTATCTAGTGAAAGTACCCATGCTTCGCAGGGAACCCTCCAACAATACTGAAAAGTGTGATATGAAATCTTCCCTAGTTACGACAAGCCCCCACAATCACCTATGATATCCCTAGGAAAATCCACTAAGGTTACCAAATCATAGTCAACGTCTGGGAGGTACATTCGACAGTTGGGATCAAACGTATGGGCAGGGTAACAAATCCCAATCCTTCGAAAGCGCCACCTCTCATGGAGGTAAAGGCACTAGCGAAACCCCCAATATACAATCTCTCCACTACGCTTAGTCAAGATTTAAAGGGGCAATCTCCTCGGTTCTCCTTCACGCGACCTTGTGTTTAACTCCCGTGTTATATGAGGCTCCCGACTATACTTATAAGAAAATTGGATTTGAGACTCTTGCTAGTGCCGACTCCTATGTTTGTTAAATGTCCTTGGAGAGTTATCTCTCCAATCCTAATCCAGGGCCCTAACCCTAAACTTTGTTATGAGCCCTATAAACAAAGTCTAGTATATTTTAAGTTTAGCGTTCGTTTTAGTGGTTGTTTTTACTCAAGGGGTATGGAGGTGCAACTGATTTTGTTTGAGACTCTTACAAAACATGAAACTTATATGAACACTGGAAAATAAAACTTTACACTAACTCTTCAAATTAAAAAGAGTTTCACAAAGAAAATGCATGAACAATCCTTCAACCTTGAATTGCAAATTTTTCTTTTCTAATGCAAAATGAAAAAGAGAAAACCAAACATAATTTTCTTTCTTACTTTTATTTTGAAGTGCTTTCCATATGAGAAGAAAACAAAAACCTATGCTAATATCTTTTTCTTTTTCAAATAACAATGCAAACAATGCAAAGAAAGAAAGAGACCTAACTAGCAAAAAACTAGGTTTTTTTTTCTTCTTCTAGCAAAGCAAAACTAACAAAAGTAAGACAAAAATCCTAGGAAATCAAGAGCAAGGTATTTTCTGATTTGAATGTTTTCACAAGCTTAAACACAATGTTACAAAGAAATCACAAACTCAGGAAGCCCAGGATAACCTAGAGAAACCAATAAATCTTCCAGAAACTGAAGAAATAATTTTTTTCACAAATGCACACAGGTCCGCGACTATGTGAACTGAGACTCGTGGATGTCTGCAGGTCATACACAGTAAAAGCATGGATATCCATGACTGATATTGCAGAAAAACATAGATAACTTTGTAAAATTGGAAAAATAACAAGGACTTTCAACAAGGAGACTCCCAGAAGCTTATGGAAAATTTTCCAGATAATAAAATATTTGCAACAAATCTTGGAAGACAGGAAAACTCACAAAAATAAAAAAGGACATGCAAGCCACCCTACAACCGACCCAAACTAGGAGAATCCTAGTGGAGTCATCAATTCTAATTAAGGGACTTTTCCCCTGTGATCGTGGGTCGTAATCACATCAGAGCAAGACCAAGTGAAAGAGATAACAATCTCCCCACAATGGAAAACACACAAAAATGAAAGAAAATAACTACTTTAATTAGGATAAGGTAGTTATAGAGAGGAGAAAAGAAGGTGCACCTTGTTCTCTCATTTGATGTCGATCCCCACTCCAATTCACAGAAGAACTTCTGATGTTTCGCTAGAATTAACCTACAATACATATACAAAACTAGGGATACGAAGAAAGTAGTTATAAGATCATAAACATGTGCATGTAATATGTCATATTCAAAGTAACCATACAAATACATATACAATGAAGACAAATCTGGGGGAAAATAAGCTCTTTTATTACTATCAAGTGGAAATGGTAAGTGACAACCTTGTCCAGCCTTAGGCACCATCTTGAATCCAATTGTTTGGGTTCCTTCGAGAATCCTCAAGCATCAACTCAGTCGATAAAACTTTCTCTCAATGAATTAGATAGGGATAAGGATACACCCTATAGTCACATAAAAGGAGAAAGAAGCTCTGAAAAAAGGAGTTTCCAGATTAAAGAGGATGTTGCTGAGAGAATATAGGGAAAGGAGGCTTGCTAGATGCTGACAGCATAACTTTGCACCAAGGGACTTTTCTTCTCCTCTCTATCCATATATGGTTGTTTTATATCTTCCTAAAGAGGCTTGGGAAGTTGAATTCCGTTATGTATGGGAAAGGGTTGTTGGAAACAAGCCCAACCGAAAAACCCGTTTGAAAACACAAGATTATTTTATTTTTTACCAAAAATGAGGGCATCCATAGGTTGTAGTGAGGAAAGACGCGGATGTCCGCATGTTGCACTAGGGAAATCCGTGGATATGCTCTTAAAACATGTTTTTTAGATGATTTTGGAGGTGGCTTTTAGGGAAAAGTCTAACAAGCATTGGGAAAGGGTTAGGCCATGGAACAAAAGCTAAGTGTGGTGTTTTGTGCTATAACACCAGACACCGATCAACCCTTCCTTTTACAAGAACCCCAATCCCTTCCAAAGCTACGAACCATCCTTCCCACAAAAAAATCCCCCCAAATATAGAAAGACGAGGATAGAGACAATGTTGTGAACTAGAGGGTAAAATTACCAGGACAAGAGAGTGAAATGGAGGTGGGTGACTCCCTCGAGTGCCCCTTCGACCTCACCAATAGAGATAAATCTAAATCCAACTGTGGACCATCCCTCCCCCTCCAAACCAAGAAAAATCCCTAGAGAAAAAACACAAGAACTAAAGACATAATAACATATTTCCTAGAGCTAGCGACGAGAAGACACCTCAAAGCAACCATCTCCTCACCCAACACTAGTTCTTCCACTTAAGCATAAACACACTAGACCAGAACATCAATTCATTTGGGTTAACATATGAAGGAATTCTCAACCCAACTGATATCATCATCATACCTGAAATTTCTGGACTCCTCCCCTATGCCTCACCGCCTCAAGAATCCCAGGCTGATCACAAACTCCTTGGTCACATCACTGTACCAACACCCATAAAATCCTACTAAAACCATCATATCAACAATTGGTGGGGAAGAGATAGTACTCCTCCCTTCTACCTCCCTTCATCTCCTGACTGGTATCATTAAGATAAACCTACTCACCCCTTTATGGGATATGAATGTGAGGTGAAGTGATGACTAAATGACATGTTCGAGCCCCACTTGTTGGCACCCCATCTGGATAATTATTATTATTGTTATTATTATTTAATCAAAATTTTAGTTATTTTGTGAGTTTTAAGCTTAACATTATCGATAAATATTTTTTGTAATTTAGTAACCTTATGTATTAATAATATACAACAAAATGTTGAATCAATCCTCACTGTGCTCGTCTTCCAGAGGATACTTGACCACAATGCTTAAAAAAAAGATATTGGCATTAGTCAAAAACATGTTTATCCCACTCTTAGGGTTGATCTTAGTGTATAAAAAATAAAATTAAAACTTATCAATTATATCCTCTTGGCCCTCAGTTCCTGCCTTTGACTCACATATGACATTTATCAATTTCTCATACTTATGGTAAAGTTGTTTCAGGTTGTGGTTGAGATGATCCAAGCTGCTCAAAATTTCTTGATGTTGGGTTCCTTTCTCTTCAATAACCTAAGCTGTCATATAGAAGGATACATGTCCCGTTGACCCAAAAATATGCTTTGGGACCAACATGATGTTTCTCATTGTTATGTCTTCTTGAACCAGTAGGAAGTTTGCTCTGAGTAGCATATCAAGCTCTGGTTCCAATCAAACAAGGTGCTAGGAGTCATAGTTATTATGGCCCTTTCCTATTAAAGAGTATCAAGAGGTTAATTTTAGAGGTTCCTTCGATGACGTAGTGACTTATCATGCACTATAAGAGTATCAATCAACAATTTTAAGTCACTTGGTTTCAGTTAAAGTTAGTTACAGGGTTCAAATTTCAATTTGGCTAGTTCCTAAATTATTAATCAAAGGGTTACTAAATGGATTTCAAAGTTTTTTTCTTTTTTCTTTCCTACTATCATCTATTAGAAACATTCATGACAATCATCAATATCATTGTGTCCAACAATTTCTTGTTGGTACTCAAGTGGGTGTAATTTGGCCTTTTTCAACTTGTTTTAGGAGGATAATAATTTTACCCTAGGGGAGGCCATCCTAGGATTATTTTGGAGTTACAAAACTCTCCCATATTATAATTCCCTGTGTCAAGTTTCCTTAGTTCATATTTCATGAGGTGGGGACTCAGTTTGCAAAATTTTCAACGTTGGCCCCTTTCGTTGGTCACTAGGCATGTCCCATATGAGCATGATATCATAGAAAATAAAATGTTTTCTTTTCATTTTTCATGAAATCTAGTGGATGTACCATATATAACTCAATATAAGATTTCCAACGATCTATTGTTTGCTTCATTCTAAATTAATATGATTATTTTATGAAGGGTGCGAGTTACATGGTTCTTAAATGGTCAAATTTCATAAATGTGACTTCCTTATCAGTTTATGTTTTGAAATATGAATCAAAAGGGAAATCAGGCCTAAAAGGTGATGTATGGAAGTGTGATACCTTTCCAATGGTATATTACATGCCAGGTTTTGATCCCTGGTTGTTGAGAACAATCCTTCACAATTTTAGGGCCAGTTTCAGGGGCCAATTTAGCGATAATGGTTCAAGGTTTAAAACATCCTATTTATAGTCTTAGAATAAAAAAATCCATGTTGTAGTGGACTTATATATATTTCCAATGGTGCCTCATTTGCCTCATTTCGACATTGGATGACCCAGTTAGAGTTGTCAAAAATATCTAACCTGGTTGACATGAGATGGTCTAGTCAACATGCATAATAGGGTTTCAGGTCAATCAAAAAGCATTTAATAGCCTCATATTAGAGTTTTGTGTCCATGTCATTGGATTACTCATTGATACCTTTCTAACAATACTTTGTTTTCGACAATTTGATATTATATGGTGATGTGGAAACTTTTGCAAGTTTGAGTACTTTGTGGGTTTGTTGACTTGTATATAACTTAGTCTTACCTTTAATTCTTTTCTTACTTAGATTTTCCTTTGTTACATATCCCAAGATTCATTTAATGATAAATCCTATGGAAGATAAATGCTAATTAATTTTGAAAAGGCCATTGGAAACAACAAATTTCTTGAAGTAATTTCCATTTAATTCATATTAACCACTTCATTGAAAAAATGATTTAAGTTATATTACCAAGAAAATATTGATATCAATGTCTAAAGGAGCTTTACGAGAGTCCATCAAATTCACCAAAATTTCCATCGGAAGAGAACAATTATGTGGAGATACTCTAAACTTGTTTGGTTGAGAATACCATAACTTTCACTTGTCGATATCTTATTGGTATTATTATTCACTTCCTATATTAGAGAAAAATGAAAACAAAATTTGGACATCAAGTATTGCTCTAGTTGGATGCTGTTGGCCCTTGGGTATGGAAGTAAGCGAAGATTAAGGCAGCAAAGACGGAATGCGAACTGCGCGGAAGACACAGTGACTGATACTGGGTCTAAGTGAGCAAAAGATCAGAAAAGATGAAGCGAAGTAAGAGAAATCAAGCCGTTGGACAAGGATATCAAGGATGACAGATCAACAAGGAAGACAGATAGTGGACAACTCAGCAAGTGGAAAAAGCCACCGTAGGATGCTTTGGAGCACTGCGCGAGAAGGAAGGAAAGATAGGTTGGTGAAGCCCTGAAAATGTAGGTCAAGCTGACCTAGGGTTTTAGACACCTAGGGTTTTGGTATCTAGGGTTTTGAAACTTAGGTTTCGGCCTAAGGCTGCTGATGAGTCATTGTAATGTATAAATAAGAACCTAGATGAGGGAAGAGGGTTCGGGGTAAAAAGAGTCCCAAGTTTGTTATTTTTATGAGAGATTATTGTAGTGAGAGAGAGAATCATTTAGCAGTGAGGGAAGTCTATGTTGTAAGATCTTCAGCTGGGTGCAAAGATCGACCCTGCAGCTGGGTGCACAGGGAGGGAAGACAGAGAGAAAGAGAGAAAGATCTGGTAGCTAAGAGCGTAGATAAGAACTGTATGTGTTCATCTTAATATATTATAAAGAAAAGTTCTGTGGACGTAGCCCTAGGGAGAGGGTGAACCACGTATATCTTGATGTTATGTTCTCTTGTTCTTGATATACTATTATTCCATTACTGTGTTAGATCTGATAGATAAATTTGCAAGGTAGGACTAAGTTGATAACTGACATCTAGATGCTATGTTGTTCTTGTATTGGATCCACTTGGTATTCCCTTTGGTT
>JZKD02S1291707.1:0-12013 GCA_000966675.3 Picea glauca | reverse complement strand
TGGAGAATGTATTTCCACCAACACACTGACTATCCATGATGCCATATATATGCACTCCCTCCAAACCGAGGAAGTCATCTCCTCCCTTTCAACCAAGGGAGGTATATCCACTGTATCATCTCTAAGATGTACTAGCATGATGTAGATGCATCATATCTAAGCTATACTGGCATGATGTGGAGTATCATCTACATCATCTCTAAGTCATACTATCATGGTGTCAATGCACCATATCTAAGTTGTACTGGCATGATGTGAGTCATATGCATCATCTCTAAGCTGTACTAGAATGATGCTACTACATCATATCTAAGTTGTACTAGAATGATGCGACTCAGGCATATACATAATCTCTAAGTTGTACTAGCATGATGCTAATGCATTATATCTAAGTTGTACTAGCATGATGCTAATGCATCATATCTAAGTTGTACTAGCATGATGCATCTCAAGACATCTGTATCATATCTAATATGTTCTAGCATGATGTTGAAGCATCATATCTAAGCTATACTAGCACGATACATATCAATACTCCTTCTCAACCAAGGGAGCAATCTCCATAAGTCCCAGCTTATCCCTTAAGTATGTAAACTTTATCTTGGACAAAGGATTTGTCAAAATATCAGTTGTCTGCTCATCGATGGAGATGTACTAAAGAATCAGTTCTCCCTTCTATACTTTATCATGGATAAAATAGTACTTGATCTCAATGTGCTTGAACCTGTCATGGAGCATGTGGTTCTATGAAAGATTCACATAGATCTGATTATCACAATATATCACAATCGAATCCAACACCTGATCAAATAGTCCAGAAACCAACTTACAAAGCCATACTGCTTCCGTAAAAACATCACAAGCTGCAATATACCCTGCTTCTGCAGTGTTGAGTGTAATAGACCTTTGTTTCATGCTAGCCCATGATATCATAGTAGATCCCAAACTGAAACATATACCAGAAGTACTCTTTCTATCATCTGCACTCCCTACCCAATCTGAATCAGTAAATCCATGCAATTGTACGTCACTGTTTGAGGCATATCTCAAACCATAATTTAGCATCCCACAAAGATATCTCAAATGTGTTTTGAAACTATCCAATGTTCATGTTTAGGTTCCACCTAAAACTGACTCAATGTGTCCGACTGGGTATTAACCAAATACATCAATGAGACAATCAAATCCTATTACAGGGACGAGTCTACTGGATCAAAATTAGAGTCTCTCAACTTCCTCAGATCTGTCACCATGGGATTTGCCATGGATTTGCAATCCATCATCCCAAACTTCTGAAGGATCTTTACAACACAATTCCCTTTCCCTAGGAATATTTCACCACGCTTCTGCCATACTTCTAGTCCCAAATAATAATGCATGAGACCAAGATCCTTCATATCGAATTCAGAGGCTAACTCCCTCTTACACTGAATAATAAGAGGCTCTGCACCTGTCAGAAACAAATCATCAACATATAGTATCCGGATCAAAGGTGCATCATTCACAACCTTGTAATAAAGGTTTGAATCAACATGGCTCTTGGATAATCCAAGTCTCGTCAAGTAACTATCAATTCATGCATACCAAGCTCTTGGAGCTTTCTTGAGTCCATACAAGACCTTCTTTAATTTGCATACATGGGTTTCTCTCGGGTGTACCTCAAAATCTTGAGGTTTCTCTATGTATACTTCTTCCTCAATTACTCCATTGAGAAAAGTGGTTGCAATAAGCATCTATATCAATATTAGTTATATAAAACCAAGTATACCTAGCAGTAATAGAACCTTTCAAAGATTTTTTGTCACAACTATAGTGTTTACTTGTACTGTAGCAAATTGAAACTTAACAATTTGATCAATCAAACCTGGAACCTGGAGCCTCAACTGCTAGGGAGGATGCACTTGTTCCTCTGAATGTATTGAATCCAAGATCATTTCTTGGATGAGGTCTCTTGTATATCCCCTGCAAACACACTCATACTTTGCTAGATGATATAACTTAGAAAGAATATATAGGTACATACCTTTGAAATTTGTAGTATTGTTCAGCTTGTCTTCTAATATGAAACTAGACACCATCTTGACAAGAAGAGGTTAGAAATTGAATAAAAAAGGTTCTATTATTAGAACAAACTAGAAACCCTGAAATTTCAACTTTGACCACAAAATTAATTTTGACCAAAAGTCAACCTTTCACTTTGACTTTGACCAATCAACCTTTGACTTTGACTAAGAACTCAAACTTGACATTTTTGCTGGTTGAAGGCGCCAGAGGGTGTGCTAGGCTAGGGCATAATAGAATATCCAAAAATTAGGTCCAACACTTCACTTAAGGTGCCCAAAGTATTATATTAGGGTTTGTTGTAGCTTTAAAATATAAAACCCTAGTTGCAGTGACAACTTGTGCTATAACAAGCTTTACAAAGAAATCCCACTCTACCTTCTAGTGGTTAGAATATTATTAAGGTAGTGTGGGCCCATAACATATTAAAATGTTCGATGTGCTCATTTTACCATAGAAAATATCACTATTTTCACCCAACCATAGGCACAAAGCCACCCCGAGCATCATAACCTTTTCTATATAGAATGATTATGGAAGAAGCACTAGAACCAAAACATAACCAAGAGAGAGCATATTTTTCTAAATATAGCTCACCAGACAGAAAGTCCCCAAATCCATAGAACAAGAACAATGCTCAGCTGCAGAAATGGCAATTGCACTTACCATGAATACCACCAAGAATATCAGAATAGTACCAAGAATGTCACCAAGAATACCACCAAGGGATACTAGAAGGTAAGGCACATATATTAGGCTAGATAGCGCTAGAGAGTGAGACCAAGAATCAGCCCATAAGATCCACCTTCCATTCTTGCAGTTGCAGCTCCAAACTTGTGCTATACTTGAGAGAGTGAGTGAGGTGAGTGAGTACAAATGAGCTCAAGCACCCTCTATTTATAGTGCTCCTTGTCAACTATCTAGGCCGACTTCTCCTTTTGGAGGGTAATACTTTAATATTATTCACTCTACTGAGCCAACTTGTCTTATAGGGTTTTTACACATCTATTTAGGGTTTCTCTTGCTTCCAGAATATTATATTCTAGCCAAAGTTTACACATAGAGGTTAATACCTCCTACAACTACCATAATATCAACACCCTCACCATTCAATATGGTGTATGAAAGTGGGATTTCATTAGAGTGGATTGGAAATTTCAACATTTTGTGTTTTATGCTTGTTGATAGCTAGGCTCGCCAAGAATTATGAACAAGGGAGTGGGCATTAGATTGGAACTTGGGTCGGTCCCTTTGCCAATGTGGTAGTCTACCTTCTCTCATGCACAACTCGATCATTCAAGAAGATAATGAATATGGACGAGCATAGTCACCTTGGTCACTGTGCATTTATTGGGTATTGGATAACATGTGTGTGTTGAGGAGATTCGAGAGCTTCCTTGTAGAAAATTGATCTTCCATATCCAACTTAATTAATAGAGTGAAAACACAAGAGGAGTTTCATAGAACGACGTATGTTGAGATTCTATAATTAGTGAGCCAACACAAGAGACAAATTGACCATTTAGAGGTGGAGTGCAATAGACTTCTCCACATGGTGACAAAACTAGTAAGAATCTCTCAGTCTAAGGTTGCTCAACATAGAAAGTTAGTGGGTTCAACATTGGAGGTAGACAAAGAAGAACAATCAATTTAGAAAGGGATTGGGGAAGTGGAGATGGATTCGGAAGAAGAAGTGAACAACCACCTTTAGGATATTCAAAATGAAACCCACATTAGGCATGCTTTCAATTAAAACTAGGTTTTTATCATGTTTTGGAAAACAATTTTGTTATTAGATCAATTTAATAGAAAATATACTTGCAAACTTCAATCTAATTCCCCATGAAAGAACATGATTGTAGCCACAGTAGAAACCTCAATCAAATTTTGTTTATTTTCAAAATAGGAGGCATATGAACAATCCTCTTTTTTGTGTTACTAAGTTGAACTTAATAACTAAAACATCATTTTAATACAAATTTACCCATTTCCATTAATATAAAAAATTGCTTATATTTATAAACCATTAAAATTTATAACTAATTTCATTTGATAATATACACTATTCTACATACCATTATTAAAAGTCTTCCATTTATGGACTATCAATATCATGGAGACTCTTATCCCAATTCTTGAGTTTAGACCTTCAAAATTCTTTTATTTAATCACTTTTCCACAACCAAATTAACTTTTCAAAACAAAACAAAACAATTCAATGTATATGAAATTAACACTACAACCAAATTAACTCAAATTATATAATTCAATAAAAAAAATATTAATAATAATATAATATAATTTTAAAATCGCAATTTAACACTAAATTTATATATAAAATCATCTTCCTTACTACTCAGTTAGGAAGGTACATATACTATACTCCCACTACATCCAATTATATAACTTATAAAAAAACATATAATCACATATATTATTAACTATTATACTCACTTAAAAAAATAAGCATTATTCTTAATGATAATACAATTTCGACAATACCGTCACTTGGGATTATCTCAGGTGATTGGGAGGAATGATCGTTATCCTCCCCATCCAGGTTCAAGTCTTGAAATTGATATTTTGAGCTCATAACAAGTATATTGTTGTAATGACTTTGAGCCTTGTTGATGACCAACTTTGTTCCCTGAAGATTATAGGGTTTACCCTAGATACCATCCTCAAAATGAGGGGAAAGTTTACTTTGGGTATGTTGAAATGTTGGCCAATACTGAGAGGGGGGGTGAATCGGTATTGCTTATTTTTTAACAATTTTTAATAATAATTAATTATTAATCACAACAATTGATCAACAATAATGTACGGAGAACATAAATTAAATATAACAATCACAAAAAGTACAAGTTACAATGTGTAGGAGACACCAATCTCTCTTCTTTTGAGATCCAACTCAAGGAAACACCAATGCCCTATTTTAGAGCACCAAATATAGGAAGCACCAACTCCCTGTTTTCAAGCACCAACTTTGGGAAGCACCAACTCCCTTGTTTTCAAGAACCAACTTGAGGAAGCACCAACTCCCTTGTTTTCAAGCACCAACTTAAGGAAGCACCAACTCCCTTGTTTCAGGCTTCAAACTGTAGAGGACTCCAATCCTCCCTTGCTCCTCCCTTCCACCCTCACTTCATGTGTATGTTTAAGGTTTCATATACTTTCTTGGACTCTTCTTTTGTTTTTTATCTTCTGAATTAGACCACAGAGACACTCCTTCCACTATACTTTTTTGTTTATATAATATTCCAACATGTATGAAATTGAACCATTGTGTCTCTTTGTATGAACCAATGAACCTATTCATTTAATTTAATAATAAAGCTAACATTTCGTCATTAAAAATTATGTCTTTAATTAAAAATATTTCAAATCCCTTGTAAGTTGCTCATCATTAATGGAATATCTGGGTGCTAAAAACTATTTACTGTTGTTGTAACAGTTCCTTGAACAAACCCTGATCCTGAGGTGTTAATTATCTTTAATCATATTTTTAGCCTTTATGAGGTGATCTAAGTTATGGATTGACTCTTCTTATTTTGGTGTCACAATTTCATATTTATCCAACGATCTATGATCAATCTTCRTTGTCCATTGTCAATCCATAGAATTTATGATTTCATTGTTTRTCGACCTCAACCATCCAATAATTGTTCCTCTACAATTACTCTGGGCATATTGTATTTGCTGGATCATTGAAGATCAATATCTCTGATCCATAAACATGAGGTTTATGGCCTATCCRTCTCACCAACATGGAATTCTCTATTTAAAACAATTTTAACTCTGGTTTTTTATATGAYGGGAAATTCTTGACCACTCAAGCCACACRTCGAGTCAGAAAATAAAATAGAATCGACCACTTGAAAGTCAAAATGGGAAAAATGAGTCGGCCAAAATGCAAGTCAGTTTYGAGGAAAAATAATTYGACGAAAGTCGAGTTGAAAAATAAAATAGAGTTGACCACTTGGAATTCAAAATGGGAAAAACGAGTCGGMCAAAWCATGAGTTAGTTTGAGGCAAAKTAAGTCGACTAAAGTCGAGTCGACCAAGAGTCAAGAAATGCAAGTCGAAGTCGAAGGAAAAACAAGTCGAAGTCGAAGGCAATGCAAGTMGAGGTTATCMAAGTCGAAGTCGAAGTCAATGCAAGTTGAMTCTATCCAAGTTCGAAGGCAATGCAAGTCTAAGTTATCCAAGTCAAAGTCGAAGGCAATGYAATTCAAAGTTATCYAGATCAAATTCAAGGTAATGCAAGTCAAAGTTTATCCTAGTTGGAGTCAGAGGMAATGTAAGTCCAAGTCGAAGATCAAGATTTCTAATAGAGACTCTCATACCAGACCCTTTTACACATTTTATTGAGCACCATAATTTGATCWTTCCCCTTTGTATTTAGACAAGACAATTTTAATATATATAAGTATTCATTGTTTAGACAATGCATGAGTTTGACAATATCATATGCACAATTTTGATGACGATGACCATAATATTGACCTCTTTTCATCAAAGACACACCGTATCCAACATTATGTCTTAATAAAAACACCAATATATATCTCTAAGTCATTACCACATTAATCACTAATAATGGTAACCATATTGATCCTTTTTGCATCAATGTCAACGCCAACACCATATACTTTTTTTGAGTAGGCTTGAGTAGGACATACTTGGTATCTCTTCATAACATTACTTGCTAGCATTGTAATGAGGAGGGATGATGACTTCGTGTGTGAGATTTATAAGTATTTCTATTTCAGAGGTAGATACACAACACTTCATGTCACTTCAACACTTCACAATGTCGTTACACATTTTCTCAACATTTGACATATTCATGCAAGGTTCATCGATTCTTGTTTACTTGATATGTTATTTCATCATCCTTCAAACCTTTGTTGACATTAATACATCTCATCATGGCACATTAAAAATGCTTCTCTTCAAACCAATGAATCAATGTCACTTCACCTCTTTTCCAAGGTTGACATCAATTACAACCAAATTTTCAACAATCACCCCCTTTGTCATTGATGGAAACTTAGTAAAAAAATATTGCTCCCCATGTGAATGTGTACTGTATTCCTTTTGATTCCTTTGAGCTGACTCCCCCTATCTTCATGTTTTTTGTTTTAGAATTTTTTTACTGTTTATCTCTCCCCCTTTTACATCAATGGAAAAGGAACTTCGTTCTAATATTCTGCAGCTCCCCCTATAAACAATTCTTCCTATTTGACTACTAATCTTAGACAATCAATACCTTTCAAGAGAAAACTAGACCTTTGTCAACATATGTCAAATCAATGTTTTACCATAGTCCTTCGATTTTGCAGAAACCAACTTCAACTTTTTCCCTTTAGAAACAAAATTGGTCCTTTCATCTGTTGTTGTACTGCTGTCTCAAATACTCAAGACATGTTTTATTTTTCCATGATATTTAGGCTATAATCCTCTTTTAACCATGCTTCTTCAATGATGCACTGGATATATTTTAGTTATGTTTCCCTTTAGATTCCTTTAAGAGTGTGCCAAGATTATACAAATGTTTCTCAATAACTATCTTCATTTCCTTCCAGAATGCTCCCAATTTCTTCATGATGCTAGTCAACTTATTCACTCATTTGTAACCCAAAAACCTCTTCATTTTTGTTGTTTCAACCAGTGATATGGTTTAATTCCCATACTATCATAGCCATATTCTTCACATTTAGATTTTTCTCAAATAGAAGTAAATATGATATTAATGTTGTTTTCCTATAGTTCCTTAAACCATGATCATTTGCTCAATAACCTGTTGTTGTTGGTTGTAAGATTCCTCTTCATAAGTTTCTTATTCTTTTGTGAATGCCATCATCAAAGAGAATGTTGGTTGTTTTATGTGACTTAACAAGGTTGACAATATTTTTAAGTATGATCCAATTTTTGAAGATTTCATGACAGTTCAGGTTGTTCATTCATCTTTATGGACATATTTCAAGGAGTTATCATATCAATAGCTTCATTGTTGATTTTGAACAGTCCTCATAGGCCTTCCTTGATTCTTCATATCAAAACAAGTTCTGAAGCATCTTTTATTGACATCAGTTTGTAATTCCCAACAACTTTTAAGGGAATGGTTAAATTTTCCATCAAGTTTTGCTTCATATTCAGTTCATGATACTGAGATTGCAGCCAGTCCTTCAATCCATTCCTTCCTTTTGTTCGTATTTTCTGTCGAGGGGGATTTTAGTAGATCAACAAAATAAAATTGAAAATCTTTCAAGATCTCCATCGCTAAATTCTACTGGTTGATCTGATTTTGGGAGTTCGTCATCATCAGCATTGTTTTGTGCAATAGATGCTTCTTCATATTCTTCTTTATATTTTTATTTTTCATATTTATTTCATTGGATAAAGAATTATTGATTTGCATGACATCATCAAGATCTACAAATTTGTCATATTCATCTTTAGGAAATCTTCTTTCTTGGGCTTGATCCACTTTATAAGAAAATTTATGATTTTGACATTCCTTATTAGGCACTTCACCCATCATTCTCCTATTATCAACTTCATCAATTTCAGGTGCAATATCTTCATCATATTTCTTGCTTTGTACTTTAGATTTTCTTCTCCATGTCTTCTTATAATTTTCTGGAATGTTGGAGATACTTGTCTTCATGGAATAATTTGATAGTCTACATTCACTGGATTTATGGCCATAATTTTTGCATTTGTAGCATTCAACATTGTAATCTTGTAAAGGAGAAAATGAATTATAGTTTCTATTTATTTGATTACTTTTATTCTTCTTGTTCTTATAGCCACGTTTTTAGGACTTTTATGATTGTTCTTTTCATAAGTTCGACAATCTAATGCTTTATGCCCAAAATTATTACAAGAGAAGCTATATCCAAGAAAGAGATGTTGATACCTTTTGGGGGAAGTTCTTCTTGTAATTTTATTCCATCTAAATTTATTTTCTTTTGTATATTTCTGTTGATTAGAATCATTCTTTATCTTAGTTTATTTCTGATTGAAGGAGCTTTGAAGGGAAACTGCATAAATTTATGGATTCTTGTTAGATTTCTGAGATGTAGAGTTAGATACCTTTTTAGACTTCTTTTGATCAAATCCTAGACTTGTATTATTGTTTGATGATACTTTATTGTTAAGAATATCATCCAAGAGTTTTGAACTGTTTTCAAATTTTGATTGCTTCTTTTCTTTCTCAAGTTCCCCTTTTAGGAGGTTAATTTCAACCTCTAGCTTTTCACAATCTTGTTGCTTTTCATTGAGTTGATTTAAAATGAATTCTTCTATTCTTTTAGCTTCTTGGAGTTGAGTCTTTAAATCAATAATGATTTTTATGTTTTCTTGAGGGTTTTTGAAACTTCCTTTTCTCTTGATTTTTGTACTTCTTCATATTCTAGTAGTTGTTCTCTTAATGATTTATTCTTATTTTTATATTTTCTCAGTTCTTCAAGAGCACTAATAAGTTCTTCTTCAAGGTCTACTTCTCCTTCAACCTCATAGTTTCCTTTGATATTCATTTAGAGTTTCTATGCCCATAAATAGAAGCTCTATCTCCTCATCTTCACTCATGTAAGATGAACTACTGTATTCTTTGTAGTAGAAGTTTTTATTTTTTTTGTATAATTTCTTTCTATAATGGGTTTTATCCATTTTATGGTCTTTCTAGTTGTAAGCTTTTTCATCATCATTATCCTTGTGTTTGGGATAGGGACATTAGTTAGCAAAGTGTCCAATTTTCCCACAGTTGAAGCATTTGAAAGGTAACTTCCCTTTGTATTTTCTAGACCCTTTCTTGAGTTTCCTTATAAAGTTGGCCTCTTCTTTATCTGATATGTCTGAGTGATTTTCATTTGGCACATGCTCATGGTACTTTGTTGCTTTTAATGCTTTGAAGGTTGTTTCCATTTTTGCTAACTTTTCTTGCTCGGTTCTCATTTCATAAGCTATAATAATCCCATGAAGTTCATCCATTGTAAGGTTGTCAAGGTCTTTTCGATCTTCCAAGGTAGATACCTTGGCATCATATCTCATTGGTAATTATCTCAACACCTTTTGTACAATAATATTATCTTTTATCTCTTCTCCCAATGCCCTGATTGAATTGACTATTTCATCCACTCTTTCAAAATATTCTGCAATGTTTTCTTCCTCTTTCATCTTCAAACTCTCAAACTTCCCTTAGTATGTTTGAAGTTTTGCTTGCTTAACTTTTCCATCTCCTTCATAGATGACTTTAATTTTTTCCCAAATTTCTTTTGCTAATTTACAATGCATCATTTTTACAAATATGGGGTTTGATAATCCACCCAAAATTGTTGAAATGGATACTTGACACTGAAAGGGGGGGGGGGGTGAATCAATGTCAATTTACTAACTTCTTATCTTTGTCAAATAGAACAAGAGTATNGTGAATCAATGTCACAAAACTTTGGACAATTTTCCACTTTTCATAAATTAACTAAAAAACATATATTTATTTCATTTTCTCAACCAATATATAAAAGAATAAATACTTTATTTATTTATTTAACTTGAATGAATACATAATATCAATCTTTGAATATCTTAAACTTCAAGCAATTATGAGAGACCCAAATCTCTGTTACAAGACCTAGCTTGTAGTTCTCAGATCTAACTGAGAAATGAGGAATCCAATCCTCATAACAAGTCCCATCTTATTGATCTCAAATCCAACTGAGATGTGAGGAATGCAATCCTCATACAAGACCCAGCTTGTAAACAGGCACCAACCTAATAGAATGAACCTTCATTCAATCCATTATATATAAATATATATACTTCAACAAATTCAACTACACCTTATTATCACCATTATTTCTTGTTTATACAGTCTTCCAACTGGTGTGAATTTGAATAATTTCATCTTTTGATTTTGAACCATTGTACCTTTTCATTTAAATGATAATATTAAATAATATCATTTTCCTTTTTATTCTTTATTCATAATGCTCATGAATTAACTCTCTTTTAATCATGGTCGTTTGTTGGTTATTTTGTATTCATGAGTTGATCACATACATGGATCAACTCATCATATCATTCTCATGCTTCTGTTGCATTCTCAATTCACCAACAGATCATATTTGATCTTTTATCGATTCCCTGTATTGTTCTAGTGCTAAATCTATGTCGAATTAAATCTGTATGAGGCACTTCCTTCAAACCATTTACATATGACCATATGTGAAAAACCATGGGCTTATTGTCTAAGCGATGTTCCCAACGCCGCCTCTTATTTCACTCTTTGTTTCTTTATTCCATATGACCACAAGTGGTGACCAGGCACTAGGCTAAGCGAGTGATTGATCACTTATCAAAATCAACGGTCACGTTTTAATCTCCCGATGAGATGGACGAATCTCTGTACTTTGGGAATTCCTCCTTGTTATAGGATAAATCCGTAGGTGCGGACACTAACCGATCTCCCTAGATCCACCTGGATCTAGAACAAAACAGGACATAATATACCGCTTTCCCTAGATCTAACTATTGAATTAAATTGGAAGTGAGAAGAGGATAAGTACCTTGTAATCGCTTCCTTGGTCTCTATTGTTCCTTGCTTCGCTTCAGTGCTCTTGCGCGGTCAAGATCAAAATAGCACAAACCAACCAAAGTGAAAGCACATAATATGTCCAATAGCTAAACTATACATATGATCAAGGAATTATGTAATAAAGTAGATCTCCCTTTATGGGAAAGAAATATATCACTATATCATATTAATTGAAAGAGAAACTTACAACCTGAGCCTTGATGTCATAGGTCTCCTTTCGATGGCTTTTAGCTCTAACACACACACTTGCTCATGCCTGAAGAAAATCAACTACATGTGATGGCCTTGCTGTTGTAGCATCAGTTCTCCATACTGTCTTGCACTAATTCTCTAATCAATCTCTTGCTAACT
>JZKD02S1291696.1:0-12013 GCA_000966675.3 Picea glauca | reverse complement strand
TGCGTCATAGGATCATCTCCTTCATCGTGGGTTTGAAAACACGGATCTTTGTGTCATGTTCCATCTGTTGAAAATACTAAGAGGGGAGGGTATTGAATGAGTATTGACTTTTTAAACAATTAGTAATTACTTTGTTATTTTATTAATCACCACAATATATAGAAAATGGATTTGTATTTAAAATAAATTATATAAATATAATTAACAAGAATCACAAAGTTTATAAAGAGTAATTTATTATTGTGAAGAACACTAATCCTCTTTAGAGAACCAACTCTTGGAGACATAAATCCCCTTATTTTCTAAGAACTTACTCAAGGAAGCTACAACTCCCTGCTTCTCCAACTTGAAAGGAGGCTTCAACCCCCTGTATTCATCAAGCACCAACTTGAAAGGAGGCACCGACCCCCTATTTTCTTCAAGGACCAACTTGAAAGGAAGTTGTAACTCCCTATTGTTCAGGCTTCAACCTATAGAGGACTACAATCCTCTCGAGATCCTCCCTTCCACCATCACTACATAGTTTTACTCTGCAATCTTATTCTTGTGACTCTGCCTCAAGTAGTATATACTCATATATCTCTATGAGTCACACTTTCATTCTTCATTCTTATGATTTTATATATCCTTCCAAACAATGTGCGTCATTAAACCATTGTGTCTTTTCAATTAATCAATGTGCCTCTTCATTCACAATAGGCTGAAATTAAATTTAACCTAATCAACTTCAAATCCATTGTAGATTAATTATGTTTTTTATCTGTCTATTGTCATTCTTCCTTACGGAATGATTGATCTGAAGACCCATCACCCTTCATGAAATTGACTAAAACTGTCAATTTATTCATTGTGTTGATCTTTGGTTTCATAGAGACTCAGCTATCGTTGGATCGCTTGACCATTGATTTCGATGTGCATATTTGTATATGCCTAACTATTTTAGGCACCTATGTGCTTCCTTCAACCCACTTTACCTTTTACTGACGAACAATTGAAATTGCACCCATGAGTTTATTGAATGGCCTACCTTACTCCTAAGAAGATCTTGATCCAACGGATCTGAATTAATCGCTCTATGAGATGGATGGTCCATTTTTACTTCAAATATGGAAGGGACCAAATATTGTGACTTAATCATCCAAATGAATCAATGGCACGGAATTAATTAGGTATTGAGATGAATGTTTCTTATTTCATCTATGTGCTTTAGACAGATCGACGGTTTGGATATAATCAACTATTGAGTGGACGGTTCTTATTCATTTAAACATGAAATTTTACTTAGAATTATTTCATGTGACGGGTTCATTGACTCTTGGACTTACAAACTCACATGTCTTCTATGGTGTCATCAAAATGGACCCCCAGCTTCTGCAGCCTCCAAGATGAACCTATACTTAGAATTATTTTATGTGACGAGTTCGTGGACTCTTAGACTTGCGGACTCATATGTCTTCTATGGTTTCATCAAAATGCACCCTTAACTTATGTTACCTCCATAATAAACCATACTTAGAATTATTTTATGTGACGGATTCATGAATTGTCAGACTTGCAAACTCACAGGTCTTCTATGGTGTCATCAAAATGCAACCCTAACTTCCATTACCTCCATAATGAACCATACTTAGAAAAATTTTAAGTGATATAGATATATTATGATACTTATGCATATTTTGGCTGATCAATGGACTCACGGAAAGAGATCTGATCCATCTGATCATGATTTTATTTTGATCCAATGATCAACATCATTTCTTCATTCTNTTTTCTTCAAGGACCAACTTGAAAGGAAGTTGTAACTCCCTATTGTTCAGGCTTCAACCTATAGAGGACTACAATCCTCTCGAGATCCTCCCTTCCACCATCACTACATAGTTTTACTCTGCAATCTTATTCTTGTGACTCTGCCTCAAGTAGTATATACTCATATATCTCTATGAGTCACACTTTCATTCTTCATTCTTATGATTTTATATATCCTTCCAAACAATGTGCGTCATTAAACCATTGTGTCTTTTCAATTAATCAATGTGCCTCTTCATTCACAATAGGCTGAAATTAAATTTAACCTAATCAACTTCAAATCCATTGTAGATTAATTATGTTTTTTATCTGTCTATTGTCATTCTTCCTTACGGAATGATTGATCTGAAGACCCATCACCCTTCATGAAATTGACTAAAACTGTCAATTTATTCATTGTGTTGATCTTTGGTTTCATAGAGACTCGGCTATCATTGGATCGCTTGACCATTGATTTTGATGTGCATATTTGTATATGCCTAACTATTTTAGGCACCTATGTGCTTCCTTCAACCCACTTTACCTTTTACTGATGAACAATTGAAATTGCACCCATGAGTTTATTGAATGGCCTACCTTACTCCTAAGAAGATCTTGATCCAACGGATCTGAATTAATCGCTCTGTGAGATGGATGGTCCATTTTAACTTCAAATATGGAAGGGACCAAATATTGTGACTTAATCATCCAAATGAATCAATGGCACGGAATTAATTAGGTATTGAGATGAATGGTTCTTATTTCATCTATGTGCTTTAGACAGATCGACGGTTTGGATATAATCAACTATTGAGTGGACGGTTCTTATTCATTTAAACATGAACTTTTACTTAGAATTATTTCATGTGACGGGTTCATTGACTCTTGGAATTACAAACTCACATGTCTTCTATGGTGTCATCAAAATGGACCCCCAGCTTCTGCAGCCTCCAAGATGAACCTATATTTAGAATTATTTTATGTGACGAGTTCGTGGACTCTTAGACTTGCGGACTCATATGTCTTCTATGGTTTCATCAAAATGCACCCTTAACTTATGTTACCTCGATAATAAACCATACTTAGAATTATTTTATGTGACGGATTCATGAATTGTCAGACTTGCAAACTCACAGGTCTTCTATGGTGTCATCAAAATGCACCCCTAACTTCCATTACCTCCATAATGAACCATACTTAGAAAAAATTTAAGTGATATAGATATATTATGATACTTATGCATATTTTGGTTGATCAATGGACTCACGGAAAGAGATCAGATCCATCTGATCATGATTTTATTTTGATCCAATGATCAACATCATTTCTTCATTCTTTACCATCCGATCATGCTCTTAATTTGATCCAACGATCAACATTGTTCTTCATTCTTTACCATATTATCATGCTCTTATTTTGATCCAACAATATACATTGTTCTTCGTTCTTTACCATCTGATCGTGATCTTATTTTGATCCAACGATCAACATTGTTCTTCATTATTTACCATMTGATCGTGCTCTTATTTTGATCCAACGATCTACATTTTTCTTCGTTCTTTACCGTCTGATCGAGATCTTATTTTGATCCAACAATMAACATTGTTMTTCATTATTTACCRTTCGATCATGCTCTTATTTTGATCCAATTATCATCATTGTTCTTTGTTATTTATTGTTGATTCYTGCAACTGGTATAGTCAGATACTTGTCTCCAATGATTTTCGAARTGGTGAAGTTCTGAAGTTTGATTGGCTTTGATCTACAYTTGAGTATTATTGCTCATGATCTAATGGTTGGGCCTTAATTTATCCTAGCCTCTTGTTCCACCTCAATCTGACGATCCTAGATTGTCMTAAAAACTACAACAACGAACAGGATTCCTCCTCAACCCCTTTGGCTTCTACATGATCTCTACAATGAAATTTCTCCTGAGATTTGTGWYAGTGCACTCCTCTATCCATTGTATATATCCAATCACAAGGCTATCTCTCATGAKATTCTTTKCATTTATCCACCTGAGAGATATTATTCATGATCTCGTAATATGAGGGACTCCTATGTTCCTTCCTTTTCATCAACCTCACCAACATATGACTATCCATGTTTGATTCATGTTGCCATCAATGACAATACATAATCAATAATGCGAACAATATCCCCCTTTGTCATTGAGGGAAACATATATGTAAAACAAATGAGTTTTTACTTTTTCTCCCCCTATCATTGATCTCATCTTCAAATTTGGGAATTGAATTTGTTTTACTGCTTTTTCTCCCCCTTTGAAATCAATGACAAAGAGTGAAATTCTTACTACTTCTCTCCCCCTGTGAATGTGTATTTTGTATTATTTTGAATCCTTTAAGCTTAATTGTTTTTCTTTTTATCTATCCCCATTTGAAATAAATAATAAAAGGAGTTCTTTCTTCACTCCTCTCTGAGGTTATAGTCCCCCTAAAGTTATACTCCCCTTGTCCAAGTGCTTCTTTTCTAATGAATAATAAATGGAGATTATGCTTGTGATTTTTGGATTTGTTTTATTTTTTATCTCTCCATATTGAACATCAATGTAGAAGGAAACTTTCCTCTTGTATTTTNCTTTCTTTGAAGGTTTTTTCCTCTTTAGATGTCCTTTCTTGCCCTGTCCTCATCTCATAGGCTATGAGGATTCCATGGAAATCATCCATAGTGAGTTTTTCAAGGTTGTCTCTATACTTTAAGGTAGAGATCATGTATCATATCTCATAGAAAATGATTTGGATTTTCATTGCATAAATTTTTTGCAGCAGCATCAGTTGGTGGGGAAGATGGTGCAGTGTATCCATCTTCTACAGATTTCCAAATATCAAATCCAAGTTCCATCATATGACTCTTCATCCTTATTCTCCAAAAATCATAGTCATCTCCTTTGAACAATGGTTCTATTTTGGATGACATTCCTTGTTGTTGATCCATTGGATTTTTAGGATCTACCTTCCAGTGGTTAGACTATGATGAAGGAACTGGCTCTAATACCAATTGTTGAAAATATTGAGAGGGGGGGTAAATCGGTATTACCTTTTTAAACAATTAGTAATTAATTTTTTATTTTATTAACCACCACAATAGATCAATAATGGATTTGTATTTAAAATCAATTATATAAATATAATTAATGAGAATTACAAAGTTTATAAAGAGTAATATGTGATTGTGAAGGACGCCAATCCTCTTTAGAGCACCAACTCTTGGAGACACAAATCCCCTTATTTTCTAAGCACCTACTTAAGGAAGCTACAAATCCTTGCTTCTCCAAGCAACAACTTGAAAGGAGGCTCCAACCCCCTGTATTTTTCAAGCACGAACTTGAAAGGAGGTATTGACCCCCTATTTTCTTCAAGCACCAACTTGATAAAAAGTTGCAACTCCCTGTTGTTCAGGCTTCAACCTGTAGAAGATTACAATCCTCTCGAGCTCCCCCCTTCCACTCTCACTACATAGTTTTACTCTGCAATCTTATTTGTGTGACTCTACCTCAGGTAGTATATACTCAGATATCTCCCTGAGACACACTTTCATTGTTCATTCTTATGATTTTATATATCCTTCCAAATGGTGTGCATCATTTAACCATTGTGTATATTCATTGAATCAATGTGCCTCTTCTTTCACAATAGACTGAAATTAAAATTAACCTAGTCGACTTCAAATCCATTATAGATTAATTATGTTTTTTTATATTTCTCATGTCAGTTTTCCTTATGGAATGATCGATCCGAAGACCCTTCATGAAATTGACTAAAATTGTTAATTTCTTTGTTGTACTGATCTTTGGTTTCGTAGAGACTCAGCTACCGTCAGATTGATATCAAGATTAAATCTTAACCATTGATTTCAATGTGCATATTTATTCATTCCTAACTATTTTAGGCACATATGCACTTCCTTCAACTCACTTTACCTTTTACTCACGAATGGTTAAAATTTCACCCATGAGTTGATCCAATGGCCTACCTTACTCTTGAGAAGATATTGATACAACGGCTCTGACTTAATCACCCGGTGAGATGGATAGTCCATTTTTACTTCAAATATGGCAAGGACCAAATATCGTGACTTAATCATCTGAATAAATCAATGGCATGGACTTAATCAGGTGTTGAGATGAACGGTCCTTATTTCATCTAGGTGCTTTAGACAGATCGATGGTTTGGATATAATAGTTCATTGAGTGGACGGTTCTTATTCATTTAAACATGGACTTTTACTTAGAATTATTTCATGTGACGGGTTTGCGGACTCTCAAACTTGTGGACTCTCAGACTTGCAGACTTACATGTCTTCTATGGTGTCATCAAAATGCACCCCCAACTTCTGCAGCCTCCAAGATGAACCTATACTTAGAAAACTTTTGTTACCTCCATAATGAACCATACTTATAATTATTTTATGTGACAGGTTCAGAGACTCTTGAACTTGTGGACTCACATGTCTTATATGGTTTCATCAAAACGCACCCCTAACTTTCATTACCTCCATAATGAACCATACTTAGAAATGTTTTAAGTGATATAGATAGAATATGATACTTAGCCATATTTTGGTTGCTCAGCGAACTCACAGAAAGATATCTGAGTCGTTTATTCATGATTTTATTTTGATCCAAAGATCAGTATCATTTCTTCGTTCTTTTTTGTCTAGTCGTACTCTTATTTTGATCCAACGATCAACATTTTTCTTCATTCTTTACCGTCCGATCATGCTCTTATTTTGATCCAACGATCTACATTATTCTTCGTTATTTACCATTTGATTGTGATATTATTTTGATCCAACGATCTACATTCTTCTTCGTTATTTACCATTTGATTGTGATCTTATTTTGATCCAACGATCAATATTGTTCTTTGTTATTTACCATCCGATCGTGCTCTTATTTTGATCCAACAATCTACATTGTTCTTCATTATTTACCATATGATCGTGATCTTATTTTGATCCAACGATCAACATTGTTCTTTGTTCTTTATCGTTCGATCATGCTCTTATTTTGATCCAACGATCAGCATTGTTCTTTGTTCTTTGTTGTTGATTCCTGCAACTAGTATAGCCAGATACTTGTCTCCAATGATTGTCGAAGTGGCGAAGTTCCTAAGTCTGATTGTATTTGATCTATGATTGAGTATTATCACTCCTGATATGACGGTTGGGACTTAATTTCTCCCATCCTTTGGTTCCACCTCAATCTGACGGTCCTAGATTGTCCTGAAAACTACATCAACGAAAAAGATTCATCCTCGACCCCTTTGGCTTCTATGCGATCTATGCAATGCTATTTCTCTTGATCTTTGTGTCAGTGTGCACCTCTATGCATTGTCTCTATCTAATCACAAGGCTATATCTCTTGATATTCTCTGCATTGATCCACCTAAGAGATATTATTCATGATTTGGTAATCTAAGGGAGTCCTATGTTCCTTCTTTGTAATCAACCTCATCAACATATGATTGTCCATTTTTAATTCATGTTGCCATCAATGACAATACACAATCAATAATGCCAACACCATCAAGTGGATGAATCCATTGAGCACCTCTTAAATTCTTGTGACTATTGCAATACCCTATGGGACCAAGGCACCATATACTTTTAGCAATCCGACCGACATGTTGATTATGTTCATCTCACTATCTTCTCTTGGCACTCTCAAGGATTTTAGAACCCCATCCTCAATCGTATATGGAATTTTTTCCCTAGATTGTTCTTTGGGAGACATGGAAAGAAAGAAACCATTGCATCTTCAAAGGTGATATCCTCCAGGTTCCCCTCATCTGGAATAATATCAATCAAAACATATTGGAAATTGTTTACTCTGGAATTTGGGATACCAAATCCCTCAAATGAAATGATCATCAACAACTCCTCCTCTCTAACCAGATCCCCTTTTCTTCCCTACCCATTACTCCCCCTCCTATCCTCCACATACCTCTTCTCCCATTTTTTGGTACCCTCCTTCTATGGGATTCATCAAACTCAACTTTGATGGAGCATCAAAAGCAACCCTATCATGTTTGGTTATGGGAGTGTTTTCGGAGATGTAGAAGGAAACATCCTATGACTATTCACAGGATTCATTGGCATCAATGCAAACAATGCAATTGAGTTATGGGATCTTCTCTAAGGGATGAGAATATCTCACTATCATCATTATTCCAAGTTTATTGTGGAAGGATATTCCCAACTCACAATCCATATGCTCACTAGAATACAAAATGGGTCTTCACCAAGTAAATTTTCGGTAACTGATGACTTGAAGCAATTATAGAACTCCTTCGATCAACCATACATAATATTGTTGGCCTCATCCCCTCCCATGTTAGAAGAGAGGCCAATAAAGTAGAAGATTCCCTTGCCAATGAAGGAGTCTTCAATCCCACCACCCAGTTGGACTCGGGATAGGAAGATATCTCTAATGATCATCTCAAACAACGATGTCACTTACCAGCTCTTTTGAATCTCAACTACCCAAATTGGGTGGTGCATGATGGAAGTGTGATGGTTGGGTCTATTTAGTCTCATACAGTTGCAAGGAATGAAGCGAGCACTTCCAAACGAGAGGATGAGTTTTCCCTCTCAATGACTGAGTTATGCTCTATTTTTTGGCTTTTTTCCATGTCTCTATAGGCTACTCTAGCATTCCTATCATGAATGGGTTTTTTTATCTTGGACTTAAGAACCTCTTATGTTACTCTCAAACTTAATTCGATATAGTTTAACTTCTAGACCTAGTCTAGTTTCCCTCTTCGTAAGCCAGTGGACATCTTGGTTTCTGAAATCTTTTTTACGGACAATATGATGTTGAGAGAATCTCAGATAGGACTGAAATTATGTACATTATGTTAATATCTTAATAGAATCTTATTACCAACCAAAACCTAAAATAAAACTAAATTTTATTAAAAATAATATTTATACATGTCAAAAGCCTAACTTGGTAATTATCAAGTCATTATAAGCCAAGTCAAAGCTAACTTGAATAGTTGTTTATGTAAGGTCACCAAACTAAATTGAATGTCAACATGCATATATGTGTTATATCATTGTGTCATCATCCAATATTAATTCNAAAATTTTGAGTGTTTTAAACCTAGATAGATAGTCTCCAAGGCAAGAAAAATCATTTGGACTCAAGGTCAGTATTTGATTTTCTAACTGTTTTGCTCGAATAATATTGAGTTTACGAAACACAGATTCAATCGTGTCCCAAGCTTCTTTGGGGTCATCAATATCTTGAAGGTGGTACCTTAAATCAGGAGAGGTGGAAATTCCGATTAGTCCACGTGCTTCGTCATTCCTATTATCCCACTTGGCTTTCTTATCAGCATCAATGGGTGTTTTTTCCTTTCCCAAGGTAATCTGGTACAAGCCTTTACTTCCTAATAAATCTTCCATATGAGATTTTCATTAGAAGTAGTTGTTGTTGGTAAGCAAGACAATACTTGTAGAAGCCATATTAAATATGTAGATAATGTGGTTTTAGGAATTGAAACTAATGATCTGGATGGAAAGAGCTAGAAAATTTATGCGGTTTTAAAAAAAATGGCACTGAAAACAGACTTTCGATGTTAGAGTTATGCCCTTTTTAAAACAAGGCAATATCGGTAACCAAATGACCACGTGATTGCGTAAGTTGCTTTATGAAGTGACCCATTTTTATAAAGAGAAGGGGGGATCACTTTTACAATGAAGTTAATTTATAACCGAAAATTTGCATGCAAAATAAATAACTCTAAACTAAAATATTAAAACTACTTATAGTGATTCACTTTTATACTCGAAGTGAAATACACTTTACAATTTTAGCATGAACATTTTCAAAATAGGTAACAAAAGAGAGTTTTGAACTCAAGACCTCTTACTTAATAAGAAAACTTTTAACCAAATGATTTAGNCTAGAATGGTTCTTGGAATACATACTAGTTCCAATATAAATTCTTTGAATTCATAAGTGGACTCCCATATAAGGTCAATTGGATATTTCTTAGATTAGTTTTTTTATAGGTTGGCATGAGTTTGGAGGTTGTCAATTGGATAATGGGATGCATTTTGTTGGAAAATTTTGTAGTTCCTATCTATGGTTCTCCCTCAATGTTTTCCAAATCCTCTCAGGGTATGATACAAGGGTGCTTGTTGTCTCCACTTCTTTTGTTGTTGGTTGTGGAAATTCTAAGCATAATTGTTCATTCTGCTAGACTTGAAGTTTTTATCAAGGGTGTTATGGTATATTCTAAAACATGATTGATGAACCTCATGTTCATAGATGATGTTCTCCTATTTGGGGAAGGTATAATAAGGGAGTGGAGAAATTTTAATCATATCTTACATGTTTTCTATTTAGCCACTAGGATGGATATTAGTATTTATAAATATATCATCCTCTACAATGAATTGTTGATGAAAGTGGAAGAACATATCCATCTTATGTTCCCCTTCAAGATCAAGTTTGCGGATAGTGGCATAAAATATTTAGGTTACTTTATTAAACCTAATTATTATTGAGTTGTTGATTGGATATGATTATGAAAAAAGGTAAAAGCGAGGATTAGTTGTTCGTGTCACAAATGGTTATCTATTGGAGGAAGTATTGTTTTACTTAAATCTGATCTTGAGAGAATTCATGTTTACTGGCTCTCTCTTGCACATGTGCCAAAGAGTATCTTCAAAATAATTAGGAGAAAATGTTTTAGTTTTTATGGTCTAGAGAAAATTGAAATGAGAGTATACCATTGAAAAAATGGAGTACCCTAGATAAACTAAAAAGGGATGAAGTATGGGGTCCGAAGAACATTTATTTATTTGGTTATTCATTGTAAAATTAAAGTCTTTGGTGGATTTTGTTTAATGAAGGTTTGTGGGGAAAAATTATGAATTCTAAGTATTTCAATTTAGACATTGTGGATCAATGGATTAGATCAAATCCCAAGTCTTTCAAAGGGGCATCAAATATTTAAAAGGGATTGGTCAAATTGTTTCCAATACTCTGTCGTTGGGTGGCATGGAAATTTGGGAGGGGGGATCAAATTAGGTTCAATGAGGACCCGTGGATCGAAGAAGTTGGTAACTATTTTCTTTCATAGTATTTGAGATCTCTTTTATCATATAATTTGACAATGCTTGCATATGCGGTGGTATTGAGTGCACATGAATATTTTCCCAACACATGTATTGTGTGTCTCTCTGTGTGTGTACAAACGCGCGTGTAAACTAGATAATTTCACATGATTACATTTACCCATAAGAAATTCTTTGCAATGTTGATATAGTTTTCCATGAAAAAATGAAATGATTTTCCTTCTTTATAATGGATATTAACTACATTTTTTTCCTCACTATATATACTTTGAGATAAATATAAGATCCCTAAAACTTTTCCTTCTTGGGGAATTGACTTGAATGTTTTGTTTTAAGATCAGTAGATAGTTTTATCTAATAAATTTGATAAGAGAATAATTTGTAGTCCTAATATACATCAGTTACAATCCAGGTGCATTCAACATAAATCATATAACATGTTGACAAGGATTTCAATAAGGCATGTTGCAAAATGGTAGTTTTTCTTCATCTAAGAAACAAAAGACGAGAGCAAAGTTGGAGGAATAACTATTTGGGTGCATGACTATTCCAATTTTAGTGGTGGCTAATTACCAAAGACTGAACAACAACTCAACTGGAGTTTGATTTTCCTAAAATATAAAATCAAATTAAAGTACGAGATCATGATATTTCTAAAGAAATAAAAATAGGGAGAATGATTATGAAATATTTATCAGGTTCAACATGCATGAATTCATGTTTGCAGTTAACTGAAGATGATGTTGATGCATGGCCTTTTCCATGGTTGTTTTATCAAGGATTTATTCACTGAAGATGTATATTGCATCTCTTTCTCAAAATTCATTTCTAGTTATTTCATAAATAGATTAGTTTTTATCTTATAAATAAAGATATCATCCTCTATGTAAAGGGTGTTTGACATCCAAAATTATTTCAAGAGTAATATAAGTAGAGAACCATTTCAAGGATGAATTTAGAAACTCTTTGGAGTCAATAAATTTGTATTTGCTTAGTTTTTCTAGGTTTATTTATCATCATGGATTATTCTACAATTGATTAAATGTTACGTGCATCTAGTAAGAATCTTAATACTATTGAGTTATCTTATTTGGTTGAATGAATTGTTGGATACTTT
>JZKD02S1291685.1:0-12013 GCA_000966675.3 Picea glauca | reverse complement strand
GAATTCAACACTAACAACACAATCAAAATTTCCCTTTGTCATTTTATTCCACTCTTAAATGACTACCATAGGTCCAGATGCCACTAAACTGCATAGCCCATATATGTGGAAACTGTGAAATCTCACTTTCCTCCATTGTTGTATCTTGACCTTCTTCTTTTGCATAATTGAATGTAGTAGCAATCTATTCTTGAAATTTTGGAAAAGAATCACCTCCAATCAAATCATGACGTCTTCGCTTTTGAGGTCGACACTGAATCCATGTTTGATTCTCTTCTTCATCTTTCCTACATAGAATATGAATGTACAAGATAATAAGATTAATAATATAAATGTGTAAACACAATTGAAGAAATAAATTATTGTGTAATTTTATTTTACGTGCGCCACTTATCGAATGAAGACGTGTTCTGAAAAAAATAGGCATGTATCACACCTCTTTCTTTATGTGATAACTTAAGGAATATTCCATTTCCTTCTAACACTTCACCTACAACTCTCTCATCTTCGTCATCATCCCATACACATCGATTGACATTTTTAAAATCCTTGATATATTTTGTGCAAAATCCCATGGCCTCTTGCATTGAATATCCATCAAACATGCTTCCTTTTGTTTTTTCCCTAGTATGGAAAATTGTTTTCAAAACCTTCATATATCTTTCTATAGGATACATCCGTCTCATTCTTACTAGGCCACAATGATCTAGTTCATTTTCTAGATGTATCAAAAGATGCATAGAAATGTTAAATATTGTTGGTGGCAATTCTCATTCAAATAGACAAAGGACTTCAACAACCTCCTCCCACAAACTATCAAAGTTCGAAGGATCTAATACATGTAAACTCATTCTCTTTAATATTAGTCCCAACCTTATAATTTCCAATATTGGCCCCTTTTCCAAACTTGATATATTTACCACAATAGGTAAAATATTCTGAATTATGACATGATAGTCATGGGTCTTGAGGCCTCTTAAGCTATTCATGTCAGTTTGGCTTCTAATACTAATACTTACATATCTAGTGGGAAAGTGAATCTGAGGCATCAAATTTAAGAATTGTGCATGTTTTTCCTTTGTCCAAACATAAGGAGCACTAGGTTTTCTATATTTTTCATCATCATATTTTTCATCCCAAATATTTCGATGAATATTTAGTTGTCGAAAGTCTTCACGTGATGAAACAATATCAGAAGCACCAAAAAGAGTTTCTATAATAACACAGGCTGTATTTTTCTCGATATGCGTACGATTAACAATATGCCTAATGGATATATCCTTAAGGTATGACAACTTATAAAATATGCACAATCGTTTTACACTGCTTTCATTACAGAGATCATCCCTAATACCACAAATCCCACCACTTTCAATAAACAACATTCTTCAATGTCCATTCTCCATAATGTATTCACTCGTTATTGGCAATGGTGCTTCACAATTTTCTTCCTGGCCATTGAAAGATATTTTTTGTCGACGACATGGATGATCCTTTTTTAGTTAAGAACGATGTCCACAATAAACACACTTATGCAAACTTCTTGAGTGCCTCCTTGTTATCACATATTTTTTCAAGGGGATTGTTTCCCTTTGAAGTTGGTCATTGGGTGACCATATGCGAAAGAAGTGGGCTTTAAAAACCCACAAATGTTTTTCGTCCAAAGTCAGGGCACGATTATGCAAAGGTGCGCACATACCTAGTCGATCAAAATCCATCAAGCACAAGCTCAGTCTCGATCGTTGGATCCATCAGACAAATCATATCAGCGGTTCGCGGGTATTCGGGATCCGAAAGTTACTCAAATTTTAGTTCCAGGGAAAAGCCCCGAGATCAATGGACGAGCAAAGTTTTAATCATGGTGCAAGATTAGCATTTTGTGGTTTCGCGAGATGGAGCAGTCAAGGAGAAGATTCATTAGAAATCGCGAAAGGCGAAAAGATCGCAGCCGTTGATCAAAGGAGAGATCTGGACCGTTAGATTATCTTTTCGCGATTTCACGAGTCGGGGAAGTAGGAGGGAGATTATTGAAGACTCACGACACACCAAGTCCCGAAATGATCTTGGCCGTCCATTTCAGAAGGGCACGTGGCATAGGATCCAAACCATGGAGGAAATATTTTTGGGAAAGATGAGGTGAGAAGTGTCGATGTCCCTAAGTCCTGAAACACTAATATGATCTGGGCCATCCTTTTCAGAGGGGCGCGTGTCATTTGATCCGGGGATCGCGCTCTCGTGACTTGGATATTTCAGCATGGAGCACGATGTGAACTTGCGAAACACGAAATTGCGACGCGCTTGAGAGTAAGGCCCACGATCACAGCCCAGGGTCATATAGAAAGTGGGGCCAAAAGAATAATAAGCGCCCATCCAAGCAGCGGGAGACCAAAGTGTTCGAAGAAATGATCGTAGCCATTGGTTTTACAATAAACCCGGTCGTGGATCCCGATGGGACATTTCGCGATTTTGAGCATCGGAGTATTGGAGATCAAGGGGAGTAGAAACTCTCGATTTGAGAAACCATGAGATTTCATGTGGATAAGCATGAGGTCACAGCCTATGGTCGTGTGGGGAAAGGGAATGGAGCTACATGAAATATTGAAGTGCCCGAGTTGGTCATGGAGAAGGATCGATGTGGCCTTGAGATGCCAAAATTGCCTCAAAGGAATTATGAGTTCCCTTGGAACAGTCATGGGTGTCAGGCCTTGTCCTGATCCCAATGAAAGTAGTTAATGAAAATGGGGAAGGTGGTTGAAACCTCGTTTCACCACATAAATGGAAAGCATGGAAAATCTGTCCGTGGAGGGTAGACTGTTAGCTGAAAGTTCCCTGTCATGGATTTTCTTGTGAAGCCCATACCAATCTGATCTTGTGTCTGACAAAAGAATGCAAGTGCAACCTGACTGAAGAAGATGCCGACGCCAAGCCTTGAATGCCATGACCATAGCGTGCCTCTGAAGGGAGCAAGTTTCTTTGAGTATAAATACTCAGTTTTAATATTTTGTGAGGCTCGATGGTTGAGCTGGGCTCACTTATTGTAAAGTTTTAATGAAGCCTCTGGTTCTTTGGTTATGTATGGCCATTTGAGACTTCTTGTTTAATAACAGTTAGTTTTCTTATCATCTCTTTTTCTTATGATATTGAAGACTCGGGCATGGGTGATCCAGTTGAGTTGTTGTGACTGTATTGCAATGTATGTTTGATTGCAATATTATTATGATGTTTTCAATTTCCCGAAGTTCTGAATCCAAGAAGATCTTGTTTTCTAAATTTTTCCTCCTAAGGCTGCTGGAGGACCGAATCTCCATAACAGACCTCTTCACTCTCCTTAATTTCTTCCCCCTAATCACCACTATACCAAACTTATTGACTGAAGTTAGACCAAGACTTCACCTACTTATGCTTTCCGATCCATTTCTCTGAGTTAGAATGATACCATCCCGATTCCGCATCCATTAGACCACCTCTAAATCTATTTTTCATGACATACAAACTAATGGGTATCAGGCTTAACTCTGTCACAATATAGGGGTGACTTCTGGTGATAACATTTCTGGCGCTGCTGCTGGGGACAAATTGGATATTTTCCTCGGGTAGAATTACAACGAACTTTTGATTTGGAAGGTGCATCAAATATCAAAACCTTTGAATATTGCACTTGCACCTAGCGACTCCACTGAGGTAACTCCACTGTTTCGGTGTGGCTGCCTCTGGCTACAGCTATAGCCCCTAGGAGAAATCAACGATCATATGTAGTTTTTGATGGTGAACAAAGGCCAGACACACTTATTCTGCATATCATTCACCTAGCGACTCCATGGTTAAAGAATCAAGTGACGACTCCATTGGTTCAAAATGGAAAAAATCATGGCTCGAAGGTTTGCTCCATTTAATTTTTTTGTTGTTCCTAGTTTTCCCAATGTTGTCCCTATTGTGGATGAATTGGGTCATTATTTGCCCATATTTAGAGAGCTCAAAGAGGACAACCCTGCTTGACATCTCCATGAGTTTCACGAACTCATGCATCAGTGGGAGATATATCATGAGGATGTATTAATGAAGATGTTCATGTTCTCATTGGACGGGGATGCCCGTGAGTGGTATCGATCCTTGCCCCCTACTAGCATCTCCTCCCCGTAGCAGTTTCATGCAACTTTTAATAAGCATTTTCAAAGGTATTATTCCTTTGAGTTAATCTGTCATAACTGTTGTAAGGAATGTGATGGCCATGATCAAGATATGGCTGTTTCTAATGAAAGCTATGAGGATGAAGGCTGAGAGGAGGAAGAAGATGTTTTGGGCAATGTTATGGCATTGGTAAAATCTCTCACTGCCCAACTAGAAAGGTTGGAATCTGAAGAAAGCGCAGAGGATTTTATAGTCCTTGAGGTGGATTTCCTTGGCAACTCTACTAAGGATGAATATGAAGATTTCATAACTGTAGAGGCCTTGATTTATGCTCCTGAGGTGCCTATTGTCCCTAGCTTTGATTATTATTCAGATGAAGAGCAGCAGAGCCCCACATCATAGTTTGCTGACCAGAGGAGCAACCAACCTGTATATGACAGCTACAAATAAGATTATGGGCTGGACATGCAGGATTTCCAAGAATAGACTGCAGAGACTTATCCTCTATTCACTAAATAAAAATATTACGAGGAAATCAACCATCCCAGACCTGCAGAAGACACTGAGCAACATGAGGAAGAGCAGAGATTTCCCAAGGTTCCCGTTTATGATGATTATGAATCTTATCCTTGGTAGAGATATGGAGAAGAAGAGGAGCATCAGAAGGGGCAGTTTGTCTCTTGTCCAGATTCTGTCCATGAGCAACCATCNGAATTCAACACTAACAACACAATCAAAATTTCCCTTTGTCATTTTATTCCACTCTTAAATGACTACCATAGGTCCAGATGCCACTAAACTGCATAGCCCATATATGTGGAAACTGTGAAATCTCACTTTCCTCCATTGTTGTATCTTGACCTTCTTCTTTTGCATAATTGAATGTAGTAGCAATCTATTCTTGAAATTTTGGAAAAGAATCACCTCCAATCAAATCATGACGTCTTCGCTTTTGAGGTCGACACTGAATCCATGTTTGATTCTCTTCTTCATCTTTCCTACATAGAATATGAATGTACAAGATAATAAGATTAATAATATAAATGTGTAAACACAATTGAAGAAATAAATTATTGTGTAATTTTATTTTACGTGCGCCACTTATCGAATGAAGACGTGTTCTGAAAAAAATAGGCATGTATCACACCTCTTTCTTTATGTGATAACTTAAGGAATATTCCATTTCCTTCTAACACTTCACCTACAACTCTCTCATCTTCGTCATCATCCCATACACATCGATTGACATTTTTAAAATCCTTGATATATTTTGTGCAAAATCCCATGGCCTCTTGCATTGAATATCCATCAAACATGCTTCCTTTTGTTTTTTCCCTAGTATGGAAAATTGTTTTCAAAACCTTCATATATCTTTCTATAGGATACATCCGTCTCATTCTTACTAGGCCACAATGATCTAGTTCATTTTCTAGATGTATCAAAAGATGCATAGAAATGTTAAATATTGTTGGTGGCAATTCTCATTCAAATAGACAAAGGACTTCAACAACCTCCTCCCACAAACTATCAAAGTTCGAAGGATCTAATACATGTAAACTCATTCTCTTTAATATTAGTCCCAACCTTATAATTTCCAATATTGGCCCCTTTTCCAAACTTGATATATTTACCACAATAGGTAAAATATTCTGAATTATGACATGATAGTCATGGGTCTTGAGGCCTCTTAAGCTATTCATGTCAGTTTGGCTTCTAATACTAATACTTACATATCTAGTGGGAAAGTGAATCTGAGGCATCAAATTTAAGAATTGTGCATGTTTTTCCTTTGTCCAAACATAAGGAGCACTAGGTTTTCTATATTTTTCATCATCATATTTTTCATCCCAAATATTTCGATGAATATTTAGTTGTCGAAAGTCTTCACGTGATGAAACAATATCAGAAGCACCAAAAAGAGTTTCTATAATAACACAGGCTGTATTTTTCTCGATATGCGTACGATTAACAATATGCCTAATGGATATATCCTTAAGGTATGACAACTTATAAAATATGCACAATCGTTTTACACTGCTTTCATTACAGAGATCATCCCTAATACCACAAATCCCACCACTTTCAATAAACAACATTCTTCAATGTCCATTCTCCATAATGTATTCACTCGTTATTGGCAATGGTGCTTCACGATTTTCTTCCTGGCCATTGAAAGATATTTTTTGTCGACGACATGGATGATCCTTTTTTAGTTAAGAACGATGTCCACAATAAACACACTTATGCAAACTCTTTGAGTGCCTCCTTGTTATCACATATTTTTTCAAGGGGATTGTTTCCCTTTGAAGTTGGTCATTGGGTGACCATATGAAAAAGAAGTGGGCTTTAAAAACCCACAAATGTTTTTCGTCCAAAGTCAGGGCACGATTATGCAAAGGTGCGCACATACCTAGTCGATCAAAATCCATCAAGCACAAGCTCAGTCTTGATCATTGGATCCATCAGACAAATCATATCGACAGTTCGTGGGTATTCGGGATCCGAAAGTTACTCAAATTTTAGTGCCAGGGAAAAGCCCCGAGATCAAGGGACGAGCAAAGTTTTAATCATGGTGCAAGATTAGCATTTTGTGGTTTCGCGAGATGGAGCAGTCAAGGAGAAGATTCATTAGAAATCGAGAAAGGCGAAAAGATCACAACCGTTGATCAAAGGAGAGATTTGGACCGTTAGATTAGCTTTTCGCGATTTCGTGAGTCGGGGAAGTAGGAGGGATATTATTGAAGACTCGCGACACACAAAGTCCCGAAATGATCTTGGCCGTCCATTTCAGAAGGGTACGTGGCATAGGATCCAAACCGTGGAGGAAATATTTTTGGGAAAGATGAGGTGAGAAGTGTCGATGTCCCTAGGTCCTGAAACACCAATATGATCTGGGCCATCCTTTTCAGAGGGTCGCATGTCATTTGATTCGGGGATCGCGCTCTCGTGACTTGGAGATTTCAGCATGGGGCACGATGTGAACTTGCGAAACACGAAATTGCGACGCGCTTGAGAGTAAGGCCCACGATCACAGCCCAGGGTCATATAGAAAGTGGGGCCAAAAGAATAATAAGCGCCCATCCAAGCAGCGGGAGACCAAAGTGTTCGAAGAAATGATCGTAGCCATTGGTTTTACAATAAACCCGGTCGTGGATCCCGATGGGACATTTCGCGATTTTGAGCATCGGAGTATTGGAGATCAAGGGGAGTAGAAACTCTCGATTTGAGAAACCATGAGATTTCATGTGGATAAGCATGAGGTCACAGCCTATGGTCGTGTGGGGAAAGGGAATGGAGCTACATGAAATATTGAAGTGCCCGAGTTGGTCATGGAGAAGGATCGATGTGGCCTTGAGATGCCAAAATTGCCTCAAAGGAATTATGAGTTCCCTTGGAACAGTCATGGGTGTCAGGCCTTGTCCTGATCCCAATGAAAGTAGTTAATGAAAATGGGGAAGGTGGTTGAAACCTCGTTTCACCACATAAATGGAAAGCATGGAAAATCTGTCCGTGGAGGGTAGACTGTTAGCTGAAAGTTCCCTGTCATGGATTTTCTTGTGAAGCCCATACCAATCTGATCTTGTGTCTGACAAAAGAATGCAAGTGCAACCTGACTGAAGAAGATGCCGACGCCAAGCCTTGAATGCCATGACCATAGCGTGCCTCTGAAGGGAGCAAGTTTCTTTGAGTATAAATACTCAGTTTTAATATTTTGTGAGGCTCGATGGTTGAGCTGGGCTCACTTATTGTAAAGTTTTAATGAAGCCTCTGGTTCTTTGGTTATGTATGGCCATTTGAGACTTCTTGTTTAATAACAGTTAGTTTTCTTATCATCTCTTTTTCTTATGATATTGAAGACTCGGGCATGGGTGATCCAGTTGAGTTGTTGTGACTGTATTGCAATGTATGTTTGATTGCAATATTATTATGATGTTTTCAATTTCCCGAAGTTCTGAATCCAAGAAGATCTTGTTTTCTAAATTTTTCCTCCTAAGGCTGCTGGAGGACCGAATCTCCATAACAGACCTCTTCACTCTCCTTAATTTCTTCCCCCTAATCACCACTATACCAAACTTATTGACTGAAGTTAGACCAAGACTTCACCTACTTATGCTTTCCGATCCATTTCTCTGAGTTAGAATGATACCATCCCGATTCCGCATCCATTAGACCACCTCTAAATCTATTTTTCATGACATACAAACTAATGGGTATCAGGCTTAACTCTGTCACAATATAGGGGTGACTTCTGGTGATAACATTTCTGGCGCTGCTGCTGGGGACAAATTGGATATTTTCCTCGGGTAGAATTACAACGAACTTTTGATTTGGAAGGTGCATCAAATATCAAAACCTTTGAATATTGCACTTGCACCTAGCGACTCCACTGAGGTAACTCCACTGTTTCGGTGTGGCTGCCTCTGGCTACAGCTATAGCCCCTAGGAGAAATCAACGATCATATGTAGTTTTTGATGGTGAACAAAGGCCAGACACACTTATTCTGCATATCATTCACCTAGCGACTCCATGGTTAAAGAATCAAGTGACGACTCCATTGGTTCAAAATGGAAAAAATCATGGCTCGAAGGTTTGCTCCATTTAATTTTTTTGTTGTTCCTAGTTTTCCCAATGTTGTCCCTATTGTGGATGAATTGGGTCATTATTTGCCCATATTTAGAGAGCTCAAAGAGGACAACCCTGCTTGACATCTCCATGAGTTTCACGAACTCATGCATCAGTGGGAGATATATCATGAGGATGTATTAATGAAGATGTTCATGTTCTCATTGGACGGGGATGCCCGTGAGTGGTATCGATCCTTGCCCCCTACTAGCATCTCCTCCCCGTAGCAGTTTCATGCAACTTTTAATAAGCATTTTCAAAGGTATTATTCCTTTGAGTTAATCTGTCATAACTGTTGTAAGGAATGTGATGGCCATGATCAAGATATGGCTGTTTCTAATGAAAGCTATGAGGATGAAGGCTGAGAGGAGGAAGAAGATGTTTTGGGCAATGTTATGGCATTGGTAAAATCTCTCACTGCCCAACTAGAAAGGTTGGAATCTGAAGAAAGCGCAGAGGATTTTATAGTCCTTGAGGTGGATTTCCTTGGCAACTCTACTAAGGATGAATATGAAGATTTCATAACTGTAGAGGCCTTGATTTATGCTCCTGAGGTGCCTATTGTCCCTAGCTTTGATTATTATTCAGATGAAGAGCAGCAGAGCCCCACATCATAGTTTGCTGACCAGAGGAGCAACCAACCTGTATATGACAGCTACAAATAAGATTATGGGCTGGACATGCAGGATTTCCAAGAATAGACTGCAGAGACTTATCCTCTATTCACTAAATAAAAATATTACGAGGAAATCAACCATCCCAGACCTGCAGAAGACACTGAGCAACATGAGGAAGAGCAGAGATTTCCCAAGGTTCCCGTTTATGATGATTATGAATCTTATCCTTGGTAGAGATATGGAGAAGAAGAGGAGCATCAGAAGGGGCAGTTTGTCTCTTGTCCAGATTCTGTCCATGAGCAACCATCATCTGGGACCAGTCAGCCTGCGTCGACCATTCACCCACCTGTGCCTACCAGAGATATTCAACCATGTGTGAGCAGCCGTGTAGCAGAGAAGGCCACCTGTAACAAATTTTCTGGAGTTTTTCGCTTGCTGTATGAGCCTGTGGAGGAATACATGGAGTTGTATTTCCTTCATGTTTTGAAACCGCCCAGCTTTATCCTGTCCTCATCAATAGGAGGAAAGCTGAGGAATGTAACCGTTCTACTGTCACAGTTGCATTCTCTGTTATCAATCAAGGATAGAGTGAAGGACCTTCCAGTTAGGAAGTTATTTGAATGGCTATGGTGAAAATTTGATTTCACCTAACACTGTGTAAAAATTTATTAGTTTAGGAATGTACATAAATAAGCTCCTTGGAGCATGTGTGTTTATTTTTGTTTTTACTTGTCGGTTTTATATTCTTTAGCAGGGTGTTTTTGAGATTGACTCCATAGCAAAAAAGAAGACGACTAGAGATGAAAAAGGATATCTTAGAGACTCGTGGGGAGGACTCTATCCGCCATGGAGCCTAATGTTATCACATATTTTTGCAAGGGGATTGTTTTCCTTTGAAATTGGTCATTGGGTGACCATATGCGAAAGAAGTGGGCTTTAAAAACCCACAATTTTTTTTCATCCAAAGTCGGGCCACGATTGTGAAAAGGTGTGCACATACCTGGTTGTCGAAAATCAATCAAGCATAAGCTCAGTCTCGGCCGTTGGATCCATCAGAGAAATTAGATCAGCGGTTCATGGGTATTCGAGATCCAAAAGTTTCTAGAAGTTTAGTGCCAGGGCAAAGGCTCGAGATCAAGGGACGAGAAAAGTTTTAATCATGGCGCAAGATTAACATTTCATGGTTTCACGAGATGGAGCGGTCAAAGAGCAGAGTCATCAGAACTCGTGAAATGCGAAATCGCGAAAAGATCGCAGCCGTTGGTCAAAGGAGAAACTTTTCACTATTTCACAAGTCGGAGAAGTAGGAGGGTGAGTATTGAAGGGTCGCGACACACGAAGTCCCGAAATGATCTTGACTGTCCATTTTAGAAGGGCACATGGCATAGGATCCGAACTGTGGAGGAAATATTTTCGAGAAAGTTGAGGTGAGAAGTGCCGATGGCCCTAAGTCCCAAAACACCGATACGATCCGGGCCATCCTTTTCAGAAGGACACGTGTCATCCGATCCAGGGATCACACTCTTGCGAGTTGGAGATTTCAACATGGAGCATGACATGAACTCATATGAGAGTAAGGCCCACGATCATATCCCAAGGTCATATAGAAAGTGGGGCCAAAATAATAATAAGCACCCATCCAAGCAACGGGCGACCAAAGTGTTTGAAGAAATGATCGTAGCCATCCGTTTTACAGTAAACCCGGTCGTGGATCCCGATAGGGCCGTTTCGCGATTTCGAGCATCAGAGTATTGGAGATCAAGGGGAGTAGAAACTCCCGAATTGTGAAACCATGATATTTCATGTGGATAAGTGCAAGGTCAATGCCCGTGGTCATGCGGGGCAAGAGAATGGAGCCACGCAAAATATTGAAGTGCTCGAGTTGGTCATAGAGAAGGATCGACGTGGCCTTGAGATGCCAGAATTGCCTCAAAGGAATTATGAGCTCACTTGGAACAATCATGGTTGTCAGGCCTCATCTTGATCCCAATGAAAGTAGTTAATGAAAACAGGGAGGGTGTTTGAAACCTCGTTTCACCACATAAATCGAAAGCATGGAAAATATGGCTGTGGAGTGCAGCCTGTCAGCTGAAAGTTCCTTGTCATGGATTTTCTTGTCAATCCCATACCGATCTAATCTTGCGTCTGAAAAAAGAATGCAAGTGTAGCCAAACAAAAGAAGATGCATATGCCAAGCCTTGAATTCCATGACCAGAGAGCGCCTCTGAAGGGAGCAAGTTTCTTTGAGTATAAATACTCAATTTTAATATTTTGTGAGGGTCGATGGTTGAGCTAGGTTCCCGTATTGTAAAGTTTTAATGAAGCCTCTGGTTCTTTTGTTATGTATGGCCATTTGATACTTCTTGTTTAATAATAGTCATCTTTCTTATCATCTCTTTTGCTTCTGATATTGAATACTCGAGCATGGGTGATTCATTCGAGTTGTTATGACTGTATTGCAATGTATGTTTGATTGCAATATTATTATGACGTTTTCAATTTCCTGAAGTTCTGAATCCAAGAAGATAATGTTTTCTGAATTTTTCCTCTTAAGGTTGCTGGAAGACCGGATGTCCGTAGTAGACCTCTTCACTCTCCTCAAGTTCTTCCCCCTACTCACCACTATATCAAACTTACTGACTGA
>JZKD02S1291674.1:0-12013 GCA_000966675.3 Picea glauca | reverse complement strand
CACACACACACACACACACACACACACACACACACACACATTAAAAAATATCAAAGTCTACAAATACATCATAATAAAACATCCATCATAATAAAAGATCCATGAACATTAATATACATTCAAACTGCTGCATAAACATGAAATCAAATTAACACATAATATTGTGAACTGCAAGATCGTCACACACACACACACACATGTAATAAAAAATGTCAAAGTAGTACAATACTGTCACTGACTGTCATGCACTGAGAGTTTCCAAGTTTGCAAATACACCATAATATAAAAAATCCATGAACATGCATTCATTCAAACAATTGTCACTGAGAGTTTCCAAGTCTGCAAATACACGATAATATAAAAGATACCTGAAAATACATTCAAATAACTACATAAAAGCAGTGGGCCAAGTTGTCTAACAACTGTGATAAAAAACATCTATGTCCGTTTTTGCAAATATTTCAAAGGCCACCATGTGAAGCTTCTTTCCTTCTCTTTTAGATGGACAAATCCATCTATTTTGTCTTCATAAAAAATGGGTATGTTACTTGTGACCTTTATAACATTTACATTTGCATCTCCTGATCACTCAATTTCACTCCATGTATAATAGATAATGAGTGAATTCGTCTAATTCCCATAGTAACATCGTCATACAGATCCAACAACTTTACTTTTTTGCCTTCTTGGAGTTTATGATCATACATTTCTGCAAAAACAAAAAGAAATACACATTATCTTGAGATATGAAAAATGTTAAAACAAGATATGAAAAATGTTAAAACAAGAATTATATTATAATATTTAGCATATAATTATTGCTCTCACCTCGACTTCACTAGTACCACTATAAATATACTGCACATTATTCTCGAATTCAACGTCAATATGATCGCTATCAATATTGAGATCACTTACTGCATCTTTCATAGTTCTTTTGATACGGACTTGTTCTTTTTGCCATGTTGCTTTTATAGAGTTTTCCTGCATGTGGTTTCATCATGCAAAACAAATATACAACATTCAAAAGTATGAATAATTTCTTATTAAGCATTCAAAAGTATGAAGAATGCAAGCAATAATTTTTTTGTCAAAAAGAACATTTTAAGCATGAAAATTTATGACAAAACATTGAGACAGATTAACTATCACAACAAAAATTTGATTACCTCAAATTCAACACCACTATCAACAATTTCATTTACACATTGCTCGACGAGTTCTTCATGATCACTATGACCAATATTGACATGCTCTTGTGTAGTCTTCGGAGCTATGTTGACATTATAAATGCCTTTTACTTTTGGCGACACTGCATCTTTCGTATGATTTCTCTACATGTGGTTTAACCATCATGCAAAAAAATATACAACATTTAAAATTAGCAGCAAACTGTCTCCAAGGGAACTGTTATCTTTTTCAAACAATGAAACAAGAGAATCACAACAAGCATTGGTAGAGATATAAAAAAAAGAAGTGCAGAACATGAAACATTTTGATGAGCCTTTGATTCTATTTTATGATATGATAGTTATGATAGTTATGATATTAAAAGCATTTAAAGCATTATTTTACAAGAAATGATCTCATTGTCCAAGACAATTAACCTTACAATTCATAACTTTGGATATTTGTAGTCAAGTTGCCTTAGCAAAAAGTAGCAGTATATGTCAATAGTAAAAAACGTTAAGCATCAAGCAACTCTCCATTATGTATAGTCATGTCACTTTAGAAAAAATGAGTACTATATTCAATATCAGATAAAGGTTAAGCATCAAGCAGAAAGGGATACCTCCTGTATAGGAGTGGACATTTACATCTTATAATAATTACCTACAGAAATTATCTCAATAAAAGCAAACTTATTTATTTTGTATTGCTCATGTATTTATATATTTCCATCTGCAATACCAAATCAACAAAGGAATCTTGATAATATACTGAGTTTTGTGAAACCTAGGGTTGTGAATTGGTACATCATCACAAAAGGCAAGAATGAGGAAGAAAAGAGGTTGAATGCAACCTATATAATCAATGTGGCAAGGAAGCTTCGATGCTCAATTTTCATTCTACCTGAAGACAATGTTGAGTTCAATCCTAAAATGATACTTATATTGATTGCAAGCATTATGCTTTGGAGTCTTACAAAACAAACCACTGAAGTTGTAGGGATTTCGAATAGTGAAAATGGAAGTGTAACTAGCAGTTTCTCAATCATTGTTATTGATGACAACACTTCATAGGTTTCTTTACCACTTGATAATGGGTTGATCCATGTATAGTCTGGTTCATAGTATAGTGCTAGAGATTTTTCAATCTCGCAGAAGACATCCTCCAACCAAAAAACTAGAGATAGAATAAGAAGTCTAACCCAAGTCAAGACAACATCAATTGTTTTAGTTTTCATATCAAAAGCTGGAGTCTACTAATTTAGCATGAGGGGGATTACCCCACGTTTCCACAATTATTTCAAGACATGTTTGTTGTCAACTGCCAATCGAAATATGAGCACCAACTAGCCTCGAGACAACACCATAAAAGTCGTACAATACCCTAAAATGGGTTCCATGATATTAATTAACTAGTCCTTGATCACCTTATCTCCCAATTGACATCCATGGAAGCGGTTGACCAATGCCATATCCACCATTTTCACAACTTCATCCAATATCACCCCTTCACCTAAAATGAAATTCAAAGGGTGTTTTTGTTTCTTACTGCACTTCTTATTTTTTTGAGCCCTTCATAAACTACCATCACCTTCCAAACTCAAGGATGCTTCATTTCTTACAAGTGAGTACAACAAGATTGAAGGTGAGGGGTTTTAATTTACAACATTTTCACCTCCCAAAACTCCACTCATTAGCTCTAGTCCCAACAAAGAACCCACATGTCCTCTCCCACCTAGTGTCGAAGACTCATAAACAAGGATATCAAAGGTGAACCCACAAATCAAATCTATATCATCGTCTAAACCAATGTTTTGATGGCCAAACTTTGAAACTTTTGTAACATAAGCTTATGGACAATTGTGTACAATGGAGATACACTAGAACAAAAAAAATCCAAATTTGATGTATGACGTTCAACCCTAGAGTTAGTATGAATCAGAACTCATGTGGGACTTATCACAGACATATAAGGAAGTACTTCCAACTAAATCTACAGCCAATGTAATGCCATTAAATACTGGATCACATACCCATGATGTAGATATTCCATTATGCCACTCATAAAATCCATTTTTTAGAGGTTTTTCGACATTCACATTAATATGTTTGGCCATTTTGGAAAAAATTTGTATATTATCTTTAGCCAAGGAGAGGGACCCAAAGGAGACCCTGTAAGTGATGACACTTTCAACCTACTAGAGAACGATTTTACACAAGAGTTAGACTATATAGAATAACCTACGAATGGATCTTTTGAATAGTCAACCAAATATTTGTCCATATTGAAGAACCCTAGCACATTCTCCAAATCCTAGCTCCATCCACATCTTCCCTCCACCAAGTGGTCAAGCCATGACCAATAGTCACCAGATATATAAACAATAGAGTGAAATATTTTCAAACTAATATTTAATATTATAACATTTATAATCGAGGCTTTTCCAACCATGTAAGGACATTGTGCTCAACACTTAAGGACATAATTGTGATAATTAGGTTACCCATCTAATCTGAATTTTGCAAAGACCTGCAATGATCTCGTGCAAGCTTAAAAAAAGGTCAACTACTCATTATTTGATAATATATTATATCAGCTTGGACACTTCTACATGCCCTTTGGTATATAACACAATCAAGTGATTTGGGAGGCACACTAGTCTAAGTCGACGCGTCACTTTGGTGTCAACAAGACACTTCATTAGAAACACTTATATTAACTAAACTAGTCGATTGAAACATTGAGGTGCATATCAAATCCTGCATTCCATGTAACAATGCCAAGCCTACAAATCATAAAATTGCTAGGTACACACCTCTATTGGTTCCAACAAATCCTTGGGAGTGCATTAACATGGATTTATTCTGAAGTCTCCTTATGATGAATCACAAAAATTTTGTTGTGGATCACTTAAAAAAAAAACACATCATGGTTGCATGAAAGAAGGCTATTGGTGCACCTGATATTGCCAAATTATTCTCCAGTCATCTGCATATTATACAATTATTCCAACAACAATTGTGTCTAATTATGACACAAAGTTTGTTAACAATTTAACATTATGGAAAATTTTAGACACATAGTTTCACCAATCAACATCATTTTATTTGGAGATAAATGATTATCCAAGATTTCAAGTTCACACTTGTGGATATTTTGTGCATCTAAAATAGTGCATACCCATGCACATTGGATAAGAATATTCCTTGCAAACAACACACCTACATAATATGTCTTCATCATTCTATTGGGCATGGTCCATCGAATCAATCGTTTCTCAGGTTCTATCCAAAAACACCCCTAAACATTACATTTCTTACATTAGTGATTCCTTGGTCCCCCAACACAAGTAAAATAAATACACAAGGAAAATAAAATTAATGCCATATTCAATAAGTGCATTAATAAATTAAGCATATCTCAACACACCAATAACTCAAGTACAAGGAGTGTCATTATGTGCATTGTGGCCCTCATTACTTTTATTTTGGCGATAAGGTATGGATATAGCTTAAGAAGGAATCCTTAAAGGATCATGTATACACCATTCAATGCACTAAATTAGCTACATGCATTAAATTCCAACCCTGCATGCATGATTTTCACATTTGGTGAACATGGCCACAACCAAGAATGCCAAAAGTCATAGGAATATATATAGCTACCCAAGATCATTATGGAAAGCCAAGCCAACCATTTTTCTGTTCAATTATTGGTGTATTTGCACATATACTTGTATATACTCTTTGTAACCTCTTATATCTTTTACTCACCCAATGAACTATAATTTGTCTCACAATTCTCCTTAGAAATTTGGCATTTGATATTTCTCAATCTCTCAATCATGGTTGGTTGTTCTATCATGTAATTTCCTTGTTTTGATGATTAATGGAAGAGATTTATGTTGTATCTCTATCTCAACTATAAATGTGTATGCAATATGATATTATGTGGATCAACCCAAAGGAAATTTCAAAGGGAAAACTAGAGGTTGCGGGATGAAGTAGCCAATTTGCAGGGTCAATTACATCAGCAAGAACTCAAGCATAATCAGGAGCTCGCAATTGCAGTCTGCGGGATCAACAAAAATACTAGGCAAATTGGAGAAATGGCACAACAAATGGTAAATCATCTAAATCGTCCCCAGCATCCAACGAACTCCAATGATTCAGTTAGTTCAAGGCTTCCCTCAACGTTCCACTCAGCAACAAGCAACGAGCACCCTCTGGTACCTCCTGCTCCACCGATGGTTCCAGCCTGGCTGAACCCAGAAGAAGGAATTAATCAACCAAATGCTAATCCAACAACATATCCAACAAATTTCCAAGAGGACCCAACAACTTTTCATAACTTTTAGACAGGTTTTTTGATGAATTGCAATTTTTTGCTAATTTTGTTTACTTGTGTAGCCATTTTTACATGGCAAATTAGTAGCTCCTATTGGATTGGTTTCACCAACATAATTAGAATACAATAGTCATATATTTTTCTAGGAGAAGAACATAGATTCCATTACTCTGCTTTATGTAAACTGGGGAAGTTCAAATCTCTTTTTTAATACAAATTTCCAACCGTTACTGTTAAAAAAAGTAATCATAACAAGCTTCTTTACATCTGTGGACAAATGAGAGGATTCTTTATTATCATTATTAAGTCATTTGTTATAAAATCAATCAACCCACATCTGTTATGTTTTATTGAGTAGAGCTTCAACACAAAATGTGACTATTTTTTGTATTTCCACACACAAATCTTCACTTTCAGGGACATATTTTTGTGTTCTTTCAGGGACAGATCATGCATTGTTACTACTCAACAATACTTGCTAGTATCAAACATACTTGATATTTTAAAGGCATAACATAGAGTTGATTATAGAAACAAAGAGATTTAACTCTAGAAACAAAGGATGGTTCTACACAGTGCAAGGCCGATGATGAGGCAGAAGAAGAATAAGGCCCATCGACAGAAAACAAAAATGTCCTAGAGATTTAAGTGAGTGCACTAATTCTCAACAAGAGAGTGTAAGTGAGAGAACTTAAGAGTTCACTGTAAATGCAGTAGACTAAGTGGAAACACACAAAAACCTACAACATCTAGTTCAATTTACAAGCACAAAACTAGTCAAACAAGAAGAAATGAGATACATTAGATTGATTTGCAAGAAGAAATGGCATACACATGTTCAAACAAGAAGAAATGAGATCAATATAGCCTCTTACCTCACTTGAAATAGTGGACTTATGTTGATTCCATACAGAAACTATAGGCTTAACCGAGGCAACCAACTACGAAACTGTCTTATTGAGATCATGTATGCAACTCATTACATGTTGGTACCCAACAATCGAGTTGAAATCATTTGCAGTGGCTCTTACTGGGTTACTTTCAACTCCAACTGAAGGCTGCAAAATCTTTGTTGACGCTCTATATTTTCACTTGATCTTACTATCAGATTTACAAGACTCTAATGCTGCAATATACTGGACAATATCTTCTGCCCTTGGTTCTTTGTTACTATTTTCCACCTAAAAGAGAATGTCAAGTTTTAACATAGTCAGTTCAATAAACAAATCAAAATAAATAACAATTTAAATTCAACCAAAAGGAAATACTTACTATCAATTTGTCTCTTTTGGCCTACAACCCGCCTCGATCAAATGTATATGGAGCCCTCACATTATCTATTGCTTTCATGCCTATGTTCCTCTTTGTCAAATATTCTTCAGAACACATATTTCCTTCAATGCTTCCCATTCTTTTGGATATAGAGTGGATTCTATCCTATCTTTTCCTTCAATGATTAATTTTCTACAATTGTATCTATAGTTGTTCATTAGAAGCCTCATCTTAGACTTGTAATATTTTCTAGAGATTTGTCCACCAATAGTCTCAAAATAATTTTCCATTTTTTGTATAACATTTTCCACACTTCGTGGATCTTGATCTGCAAAATTTGATTTGGTAATATCCAAATGGGCCCTAAATCTTGTTCCCAACACGGAGGCCCACCTTGCTGCATTTGGCCCTATGGGCTCACCCTCTTTCGACACATCAACCAAGAATGGATTCTTACCTTCTATTTTCCTTTCTTTTGCATTCCTCTCTGTAAATATATACAAACCTTGACTCAGCCTTTGTCTTTTAACAAAAGAGGAAACATCTTCTGAACCACTAGCAATATTTCTAGTTGATCCAATTCCATTAGTAGATGCAATAGGTGTATTTTGAAGCACAACATATGTAAGTGTATTATCATCACAACTTCCATTAATCGAAACTGCATGCTTCTTGGCCACATTATATTTGGCAATAGGTAGCTCAATACCAGTCTCTATAGATGTTGGTTCTAACATCTGGTTTAATTTTGAATAATGATCTCCAAACTTGATTTTCCTTTTATGTCATGATTATTGATAATCCCTTTTGGACTTTGTGTGAAGAGATCATCCTTACGTTGTACATCACCATGTGAAATATCTGTTTGCACATCACCATGTGAATTATCAATTTGCACATCATCACCACGACTATTATTTTCAATAGTTACATTCGTTGCATCATTAATGCATTTGCTTCTACGCGAAGTTGGTGATAATACATCTTTATTTCCCTTTGATTTTTGCTCCACTTTCTCTTTGCTATTTTTTTCTTGCCTATAAAAAAATCATATTATGTCTTATATACATAAAGTTCTTTCCTATAAAACATTAAAAACTATTAAACAAATAATATACTACTTAAGTGGATTAACAACTTGTTTGTTTGTCAAACCAAGAGAGGATAAATATTCATCATTCTTGGCTACATTTTCTCTATGAGAGCACTCATATTATGTCAAGCTTTATGCATTATCGTTGAAGTCATCTAGTTTGCGCTTCACAATATTTGTCTTCATATCCTAAAGTCCAAATAAACAATAATGTATAAATCAACCACTTGACTCAGTAGAACAACAGTGGAATATGAGTTTGAAACTCAGATTTTATTAATTGCATGTGCTGAAAAATTAAGTGCACAAGTGAAAGAACAAAATCCACTTAAAATCAACCCCTGAAAGGTTGCTTATATAACTTGAAATCAACAGTAAATAATTGAAGTACAAACTCAGATTTTGTACTCAAATCAACAGTGGATAAAAAATAAAAATACTTAGAATTTAATTGATTGATTGCTCCAAAAGACAAACATATAGTAAGATGATCAAATGGGTTTATTATTAACCCTTAACAATAAGTGAAATGCACTTCAAACATCAATGACCAACTCAGGTTTTGTATGCAATGTACTAGCAAAATACTGATGATTAGATTGAAAAATGCATGAGCAAAACAACAGTGAAAAATTACATCATACATATAATCAGTGTTTGGGTGACAAGTTAGTTAAGGTGACAAATCATCATCATAATCATCTCCATTGCCACTAGGATCAGAATCCTGATCACTTGTGTGTGCATCTTCTCGATTTTCTTTGTCATCCTCATCTATGGCATGCAATACATCATCTCTCTCAATCTCTTCATTGGTAATCAAAGTCTCTTCTTCAATCACTCTATCATCATCTTCAACCACTTCATCGAATGTTTCTTGTAAATTATCGACGTATTTCCCATCAAGTATTATATTGACAACTTCCATGAATTTTCGTTTCAAACGAGACTCTGTTTGAATGACATACAACCATCATGGGCTTCTTACATCATCAATTAGAAATGATTGGTAAATTTGAAGAGGGGAGGCATATGGCTCATCCATCTTTGATAAAAATTGTTGTGTACTTGCATGTACAAATCCATACTCATCATGTTCTATTGCAGATGGTTTGACCCACTTACATTTTAAAAATACAGGACTATTTTCACCATAATCAACTTGAATAATTTCTTGGATGAATCCAACATAAAATTTCTTTTTGGTTTCATGAAAAAATTTAGCACTAACATAACAATCACAATTTGTCTTTCCTTTGTCCTTTTCTTCCAATATTAAATGACTACCATAGGCCCACATTCCACTAAAATTCATAGCCCATATATGTGGAAGTTGTGAAAACTCACTTTCCTCCATTGTTATATCTTGACCTTCTTCTTTTGCATCATTGACAGCATTAGCAATCCATTCTTGAAATTTTCGAAAAGAAACACCTCTAATCAAATCATGAAATTTACGCTTTTGAGGTCTATGTTGCATCCATGTTTGATTCTCTTCTTCGTATTTCCTACATAGAATATGAACGTATAAAATAATAAGATTAATAATATAAATCTGTAAATGCAGTTGAATCAATAAATTATTGTGTAAAAATTATTTTCACCTGCGCCACTTATCTAATGAAAATGTGTTTTGAAGAACATAGGCATGTATCACACTTCTTTCTTCATGTGATAGCTTAAAGCACCTTCCAGTTCCTTCTAATACTTCACCCGCAACTCTCTCATATTCGTCATCATCCCATACAAATCGATTGAAAATTTTAAAATCCTTCATATATTATGTGCAAAATCCCATGGTCTCTTGCATTGAATATCCCTCAGACATGCTACCTTTTGGTTTTTCCCTTGTACAAACACATTTTTTCAAAACCTTCATATATCTCTCTATAGGATACATCCATCTCATTCTTATTGGGCCACAATGCTCTAGTTCATACTCAAGATGTATCAAAAGATGCATCGAAATGTTAAATATTGTTGGTGTAAATTCACATTCCAAAGACAAAGGACTTCAACAACCTCCTGCCTCAAACGAACAAAGTTCAAAGGATCTAATACATGTAAACTCAGTCTCTTTAATATTAGCCCCAACCTTATAATTGCCAATCTTGATCCCTTTTCCAAACTTGATATAATGACCACAATAGGTAAAATATTCTCGATTATGACACTATAGTCATGGGTCTTGAGGCCTTTTAGTCTATTCATGTTAGTTTGGTTTCTGATATTACTACTTACATATCCAGTGGGAAAGAAATTCTGATACATCAACTCTAAGAATTGTGCACGTTGTTCCTTTGTCCAGACATAAGAAGCACTAGGTTTTCTATATTTTTCATCATCATATTTTTCAAACCAAAGATTTCGATGGATCTTTAGTTGTTTCAAGTCTTCATGTGATGAAACTGTATCAGAAGCACCAAAAAGAGTTTCTATAATAGCATAGGCTATATTTTTCTCAGTATGCATAAAGTCAACAGTATGCCTGATGGCTATATCCTTAAAGTATGGAAAATTATAAAATATGCACAATCTTTTACACTGCTTTCATTACATGCATCATCTCTACTACCACAAATCCCACCACTTTCAATAAACAACATTCTTTTTTGTCCATTCTCAATAATGTATTCACTCGTTATTGGTAATGGTGCTTCACAATTCTCTTCCTGGCCATTGTAACGTGTTTTTTGTCGACGATATGGATGATCCATTTTCAAGTAAGCACGATGTCCACAATAAATACACTTATGCAAACTTCTTGAGTGCCTCACAAAATCCTGAAATTTGCAGCAAGGACATCCATGGTATCCATGAACATTGAGACCAATCAATGTGTTGTATCAAGGAAGATCATGAATCGTAAACAATAAGGAAGCTTTTAAAGTGAATTTGATTGCATGACAATCCCTTAATAATTCAATTGCTTCAATTCCTTTCCAGAATTCCATTAGCTCATCATATAATGGCTCTACATAAGTATTGATTGTATCTAAAGTCACACTTTCTTTCCAGGTATAATCAACGATAAAATTAATAAAAATGGTTTAGTTGCTAACAACAGAGGCCAGTTATAATTTATTAAAAACACTGACCAAGTTGACCATTTAGTACTTTGATATGAGAATGGCTTCACCCCATCTAGAGCCAAACCCAACCTTATACTACGAGGATATTGGGAAAAATTGGGCCATCTATTATCAAATTCCATCCACATATTAGAATCAAGCACATGTCATTGTTTTCCATCAATGCTCTTATTTCAATCATGCCATTGCATAAGTTCACCAATGTCTTTGCACCTATACATTAGAAGTAATCGCGGGATTAGTGGAAAGTGGTGAAGAACCTTCCTAGGAACCATAACTGATTTCAACCCTGGTCTATACCTCCGTTCTTGACATTTTGGACATTCTGTCTCACTTGCAAGATTTTTGCGAAACAATACACAACTATTCATACATGTGTGTATGGTTTCATACCCTAAGCCTAGCTTAGTGATTTTCTTTTTACATTGACTTTGTTTTATTGGCAATGTGGAGTCATGTGGTAAAAACTAACTTAATAATGCTAATAACTCATCGACACTCTCATTTGTTCAACCATGCACCACTTGCAAGTCTAGAATTTGAAGGATTGTTGTCAAATGAATTAACTCGCAATTAGCATACACAAGATTTAAAGCATCCCCCATTGAATTGCCCCAATCATCGTTTAGACCCTTATTCAACATTCTATGAAATTCAACCCCTTCATCTAACATTGTTGCATATTCATCTATGTTTGGTGCCACTTCAGTGATGTTTGGTACCTCTTCATCTCTCATACAACACAATTGTATCATATCTTCATAATAATTTATATTCCAAGGGCTTACACCACTATGCCCATGTCTTATCATATGTCGATAAATCAAATTTATTTTTCTCACCAATCCACCAAGACAATCATTACATGGACATGGATATCTGTCCATATCATTCTCATCAACTATTATCTCATCATATGCATGGTGTTGGCCCTTGACCAAGTTTTGAAGAATACTTGGTCATATTTGACCATTTTTGGGACTGCGACAACTTGCCAAAGATGGAGCGCAACGCGAAGCGGAAATTAGGGAAGCAAGAC
>JZKD02S1291663.1:0-12013 GCA_000966675.3 Picea glauca | reverse complement strand
TGATTTTTGCATCTCTTAATGCCTTACTGAAGAAGGAAATGGGTTGCTCTCGCCCTTCCTAATTTTTCTGCAATAAGACCACTGCTACTGTATCAAAAGAAGCAAAAGAAAAAATCAGGAAATACTTTGAATAATCAAGACTAATCAACACAAGTGCCCCAGTCAATGCCCTTTTTATTTGCACAAAAGATTCCCTGGGTTCAGTAGTCCATTTTACTTCTCTTACTTTTCTGAGCATGGTTGTGATGTGTTTCACCAACTCAGCAAAATTTGAGATGAACCTCCTCAAAAAGTTAATCTTCCCTAAAAAATCCTGAACTTCCTTTCTAGACCTGGGAAGTGATAGGGTCTGAATTGCCTCTACCCTGCTGGGATCAATTCTCACTCCCTCTGCTGATACTATATGGCCTAAAAGATTCCCCTCCTTCATAGCAAACAAATATTTTATGTGATTTAAGGAAAGGCCAAACCTCCAGCATTTCAAGAAAACTTTCCTCAAGTGATAGCGGTGCTCCTTATCATACCTAGAGAAGACTGTGATATCATCCAGATAGATCACCACAAACTGATCTTTCTCCCCGATGAAGGCTATGTCCATGGCTCGCTGAAATGTTTCCCTGCATTCATTAATCCAAAAGGCATTTTGGCATACATGAATTTTCCCCAAGGAGTGGTGAAGGTTGTTTTTTCTCTGTCCTCAGGCATGACTGATATCTGATTATAGCCAGAAAAATCGTCAATCATGGATATCCTAGATGCACCAGTTACCCTATGCAATATGTGCTCCATGTTGGGCAAGGGATAGTTGTATTTCTTTGAGCTCATGTTCAAATTCCTGAAATCGACACAGAGCCTAATTTCTCCACTTTTCTTCCTCATCGAGACCAAATTGCTACCCACTCAGAATATCTCAAGGGGACAATGATTTTGGCATCTAAAAAATTCTTCCCTTCTCTCTCCATGAAAGGAAACAACATGGGATTTATTTGTCTTAGCTTCTGTCTAAATCGCTTAGCCTCTCCCTTCAGTGGGATCTTGTGTTCAATGACATCTGTGTCATATGTCTTGAGGTCTTCATAGGTCCATGCAAACACATCATCAAATTCTCTTAATAAATCGGTATACTCGGCCCTCTATTCTTTGGTCAAACCACTTGACAACTTGACAAACTTAGGCTCCTCCTGTGTGCCGATGTTGCACTCCGTTGTATCAACATCTCCATTTGAAACCCTACCCTTTACTGCCACATCATTCCCATCGAACAGTCTTTCTAAAGGGACTAGTCCCTTCGGAATGTGATTGCTAGGAAAATGAATAATATGGTGATTAGCAATTTTATTTAAAAATACTCAGGGTGAGGGTGACTTTTGAGATCAGGATCCTGATCAATGTGCAATACAGAAAAATCATCGATGGACTGAAGAAATTTTTCGATTTCAAGATCGTCTTCGAATACCTTCCAATGCTTGATATTTTCCAGAACAAATTGCATGTATCTTATCTCGACCTCATATTTGATCTTAGGCGGCAGAGGGATCTTGAACAGACTAGCTGATATAGCTAAGGAATCAGCCAAAGTATTTTCCTCTCTTGGAATAAAAGAAATGTTGAAAGCTGAGAAGAAATTATCAATCAGGTCCCATGCTTCATTTTTGTAACTCCTGAGCCAAGGATGCTTAGCCCGATAAGCATTTCTGACTTGCTAGATTATCAACTGAGCATCTCCGAACACTGCTACCTCCTTAATTCCCATTTCTTTTGCAGCCCTCATACCCAAAACAAGAGCTTCATATTCTTCCACATTATTGGTAGCTTCAAATTCTAGCTTGTATGACAGGGATATGGTTTCCTACCAAGGGGACACAAGAACCACTTCAGCGCCAGCGCCTTCGCTAGAAGAAGCTCCGTCGAAGAAAATTTTCCAAATAGAGGTCGGAGGAGGAGGTATCTCATGATTAAATATGGGTTGCTTTCTGATTTGAAAAGGGGCTTCAGGAGTCTCAGTGATCTGCAATAAACTAGACCCCAAATCAGTGTCAAGTGTAAAGATGGGGTGATTAGTGGGGTCTGCTTTGTCACTGACAATGTAGGCCCACTGATATTCTCTATACAACCTCCTATGTTCCCCTCCAAAGAATGGAATGGTGGCATATGTGAGACCCATCTGTAATGTTCCTCCAAGTTTTTTAATCCAATATCTTGACAACAGCATGTTGAACTTGGGGGGAACATCAGCTACTACAATGTCCATGACCACACTCTTCATTGGGAGCGGAAATAAAGAGACCACCAAGTCTTTGATGACTCCAAGGCATTGCACCCTCCTTGAATCAAAATAGTACAAATCATGATAAGCCTTTGTCACTTCCAGTCCCAATTCTTCCATGACTATTTTGGGCATAAGGTTGTGGGAAGCTCCTGAATCCATGAGGAAATTATGCAGCACCTTATCATGTATGTTCAGGGATGTGTAGAAGGGAGGGGATGAATCATCTCTATCTTCTACCATGGGACCTAGGATGACTGTTGGATTTTCATCTTGAAAATTTACTGAGTCTGTAGAAGGCTGGGGGGACTCAGATTGTAGTAGCTTGGAGAGGGACCTTTTGAAATATTCATTTTTGACTAGCTTTGAGAGAGGTATGGGAATTCTAATCTTTTGAATTTCATTCTCAAAACTAAAGGAGGAAAGAGGCTTAGGAGATTCCCTTAATTCAGAGACAGGTTCTTTGGCTGCTAGCGAAGTATTCTGAGTTTTCTTTTCTTTAGTAGTGATTGTAGCAGGTTTAGCAGGTTTTTCCGCTTTGAGGGGCTGATCATGGCTATCAAAATTCCCTTCTTTCTTCTTTGACCTGAGATGATATATTTTAGGAGTATTGTTGGCCTTTTCCCCTTTACCCAACTCATTGACTTGAATGTTCATAAGGGATCCTTCATATGCAGATTGAGTCAAATGGGGAAAAGGGGAAGTGTCTTCAATACAGTGAATTTCGGGGTCGATATCATCTATCTCTTCTCCTTCCTCATGAGCAAATAGGCTATTTTGGAGAGGGGTTTGAGTCCTCTGATCATCTCTATCTTTTCTCCTTTGTTCCCTTGGAAAATCTTGTGGCACATTATTGTTGGGCCTCCTAAAGTCTCTGTTATCAGTATTTTGGGGATTTTTGTACATGGGCTTCCCTTCTAACTCCCACCTTTCCATTCTAGCCGAAAGCGAATTTAGCACTTTAGTTACCTCATCCGTCTGAAGGGGAAGGGAAGAGGAATTAGATGGGGAGGCTTCAGGTCTCTTCCTGGATATGTCTCTATCATCCTTATTCCTGATTCGGTCAATAGCCAATATGTTAGATTCTACTTCCACGGTTGCATCCTGCATGTGAGCCAGAGTAGTTTCTCTCCTTTCCCTCAACAAGAGGCAAAAATCGAGATCAAAAGTGCTAGAATAAGTGATTTTAGCAGAGGCTTATGAGGGATTTATTTCAATGGGGATCTTATTGTACATTTTATTGAATCTCTTGGAGAAGTCAAAGACAGACTCTCCTTCCTTTCTCTTCAAAGACCCAAACTCTGTCATGTAATACATGAAGTCTTTTTTGTCTCCCCACTATCTCAAAAAGGCGTTATCTAAAGCCTCAATCCCATCAATAGATCCAAGAGGTAGGGCCCTAAACCACTTTCTAGCCTCGCCTTCAAGGCTATGGATGAAAATCCTCATCCATACGTCTGCATGCATGATAACATGATCATCTGTAAAACTGTAAAAGGCTTCAAGGTGTTCTTCTGCAGCTATGTCCCCTTCGCCTATAAACTTGGGCAGCTGCTTAAGGTAGTCATCTGTTGGAAGGGCATTGAGAGGCTGAGGTAACAAAAGGGGAGCATACCTAGCGGCTATTATAGCCTCCAATCTGGTCATGGGGGGATTTTCTCCTGCCATAGGAATATTAGGTGGAGGAGAACTCAGAGGAGAAGGAGCTCGAACAGGGGATACTAGAAATGAGCATACAGGTGGATGGGGAAACAATGGGGAATTCAGAGAGAAGGCTAAGGGGCTTGAGTCAGAAGATGCTTCCCTCTGTATAGTAGCAACAACAGTAATAAGAGGAGGGGTGGTAAAGCTAGGGGTGGGAAAATATTCTATGGTCCTAGGTCTATGCCAAGGTACAGCTTCAGGGGAGAGGGGAGTGACAAGGATTTCTCTCTCCAATCCCAGACCAGGAGGGGAGAACTCAGCAGGAACACTCCTGAAATTCAGGAAACGGGAAACTTCAAAAAAAGGTCTACTAGGAAGCTGAGAAGAAGAAAATGGAGTTCCTATAGAAGGAGATAGAAAATTACCTGGTTCGGCGGTGGAAGTTTCTCCTTTAGAGGCCTTTCCTTTTCTGAAAATCACCTCCAGATCAACTTCAGGTGTAGCTAGAGGCAACTATGGATGGGACCATGTGTGTCTACCTCTAGAAGCCACAACTAAAACAACAAGTTCTCCATAGTGGAGTCATCACGGTGGAGTCACCAGGTGTGCAGTAGCAATATCATAGGGCTCTGATGCCTGATGCACATGCAGAATCAGAGGCTCGATGTCGTTCAATCCCAGGGAAAATTTTCAACTTCGTCCCCGACAACGGTGCCAGAAATGTTGGCATCAGAAGTCACTCCTGGATTGCGGCAGGAGTAAGCCTGAGGCCCATCAGTTTGAATGTCATGATTTGTTGATAAAGGGTGATGGGTGGAAGTAAACTTGGAACAATATCATTCTAACTCAAAAACTAGGCCAGGCATGCACAAGCAGATGAGGTCTTGATTCAATTTCAGGCAATGAGTTGTAATAAGGGTGAGTAGGAGGAAGACTTCTGTGAGGAGATGTGAAGGGTTGTTGTAGGCATCAGGCTTCCAACATCCTACAGAAGAAAACTTTGAACACAAGAACCTCTTATATTCAAAAGCGAAAACACTAAAAGAACGTAACATAATTATAATAAGTCCTTTATCATAACACGGTCATGATGATTCGTGTGAATCATTCAGTCATGAACTCTTTCAGTATGAGATTGAAACAAGATGAAAAAGAGAGCTTCCTTACATTAAACAAGGAAATTTCATATACAGATACATAGCCAAGAAAACCAATGCTTCATTAAAACATTACAGTAGGGAGCTCTGCTCTACCATCCATCCCTACAGAAATACAAAAACTGAGTATATATACTCAGGGAAATTTTCCACCTTCGTAGCAGGAAGGTATCTGAGACATTAAAGTCCAAATTAGCGTGTGCAGGCTCCTCAGTCAAAACTGGACGAAAATCCTTCGTCAAATGCAATCTTAACTCAACATGGCTCTTGCAGGGGGACCTGCATACAAGGGTACCACGGGCTGATTGCTTCAGGCATTTTCCACGACTTCTATTTATGAGTTGAGATGAGGTCTCAACCACCTGCTCAATATTCATTAACTGCTTCTTCCATGGAGGGTGACCGAGACTGAAAACATAAAAAGAAACCCTTTTTCATTTGAAGTCTCAGTAGCCGAAATGTCGAAATGGCTCCTGTGCGCTTTTTCACATTTCATGTTTTGGGGTTTTGAAATGCAGTGGAAGAGAAACCTCTTTTCCTTTGAAGTCCCGATAGTCGAAATGTCGAAATGGCTCCTGGGCTCTTTTTCACATTTTGTGTTTCGGGGTTTCGAAATGCAGTGGAAGAGAGAAACCCTTTGTCCTTTGAAGTCCCAATAGCCGAAATGTTGAAATGGCTCCTGGGCGCTTTTTTGCATTTCGCATTTTGGGGTTTCGAAATGTAGTGGAAGAGAGAAACCCTTTGTCCTTTGAAGTCCCGGTAGCTGAAATGCCAAAATGGCTCCTGGGCACTTTTTCGCATTTCGCATTTCAGGGTTTCGAAATGCAGTGGAAGAGAAACCCCTTTGTTCTTTAAAGTCCCGGTAGCCGAAATATCGAAATGGCTCCTGGGCGCTTTTTCGCATTTCACATTTCAGGGTTTTGAAATGCAGTGGAAGAGAAACCCCTTTGTTCTTTGAAGTCCCAGTAGCCAAAATGTCGAAATGGCTCCTGGGAACTTTTCGCATTTCACATTTCGGGGTTTCGAAATGTAGTGGAAGAGAGAGACCCCATGTCCTTTGAAGTCCCGGTAGCCGAAATGTCGAAATGGCTCCTGGGTGTTTTTTCGCATTTCACGTTTCGGGGTTTTGAAATGCAGTGGAAGAGAAAGACCCTGTGTCCTTTGAAGTCACAGTAGCCAAAATACTGAAATGGCTCCTCATTTCGTGATTTTGTTCATAAGAGATGAGCTCATGCGCCAGACCTCGTGCAACTCTGCGACTCAAACTTACCCGATGACCGTCGATCTGCTCCATCTATGGATCCTCGCCGTTGAAAACAAAATGCTCGCTCGCTTGATTTTAAGCCTGAGATGGACTTCTTTTGTGTGTTGCGCTCGATGCTCATGACTTGCAAGAATTGGCGCTAACACCTTCGAAGTCTTCCGTTAAGAAGAAAGCCAAAGCAATCGTGACCAAGATGAAGACCATGCTCAATCTAGATGACTTCATCTTTCTCCTCGCAACTTTGAATGAAGATATAGAAGAGATCACAAAAAATCAAGAGGCCAAGCAATAGATGATGTACGACAGAATCGAAGTTGAGATCCAAGGAGTACAGTGAGCCCTCCAATCTAACCGTGTAGTCTCCATTACGCCTATGCCAGAAGGAACACCCAAAGCAGGAGACGAGTCAATTCAGCTTCACAGGATTACTGACCTAGTCGAAGTATGCCTTCGGAAAGAAGAAGAATTAATAGCACAAGACACCTAGGTCCTAAAGCATGCACACGAGGAAATCATAGAGAAAAGCCAAGCTACACAACAAGAGAAGGAGGCCATCCAAGATAAGTTTGATAAAGAATGTGCAAAGATCCAAAAGGAGAAGGATAAACTTCTCGCGAAGAAAATCGGGATCGAAGAAGCTGTCAACAGAGCATTTTGCTCTGTGACTAGCTTAGAACAGAAGGCAGAAGAACCCATAGAACGTCAAGTAATGAAGCTTGTTGAAGTCATTCAGCAACTGCAACAAAGAGTAGTAGAACTAGAGCTCCAAGCTATACCAAGTACTCCACAAGAAGAATGTGACCAACGACAAGTGAATGCCCGAAGTACAGTAGAAAGGATTAAGGCACTCACTGAAGAATGTAAGAAATTAAGTAGTAGAAGTGCACAGATACATGAGAACCTATCTGAGAACCCTGAATTGCATAAATTGGATTCACAGCTCCAGGAGGTGAAGTACCAAGCTGAGAAGTTACAGGTATAGTTGAAGGCCCTACCGACCATAGAGAAAATGAAGAGGTCCCATGAACAACGCGTCGTGCAGAAGCAGATTCATATGATCCAGAGCAAGGTCATGGAAGTGGCGCAACAACTTCAACCTTTGCAGGATAGGGCATGTCAACTATTCTTAGATATTGAGAGCCAAGGGACAGACCTAGAATAGGTCGTGAACACAACAAAGCAGCGCTTAGAAGGACCAGTTAGTAACACACTCATTCAGGAGTTTGTCGAGCAAGAAGCAGTAGCAAAGCAACAGGTCGAAGTAGCTCAAGTGAAGCTCGAGGCCTTCGAGGCAAAGTTACCCAGAGAAGAGTGACTCGGGACGAGTCACAGGTGAGTGTTGGGGGCCTGTTGGCCCTCGACCAAGTTTTGAGGAATACTTGGTCATAGTTGACCATTTGGTACTTCGACTGCCTGTCGAAGATGGAGCGCATAGAAAAGCGGAGATCATAGGATCTCGCCACCTTTTTTGGAACCTTTTTGGGGTTTTGGGAAATATTGTAACGGGAAAGGGATGTCATCCCTTGTGTAGGCCTTTTTCTATGTATAAATAGAGGTCTAGTCCATGTAAGAAAGGAGGCCCTGTCTAGTCGATGGCTTAGTGCATAAGTTGGATCTATGTGATCAAAAGTCGGTGTGACTGTAAGAGCTCTGTGCATGCTGTAATAAGTGCTGAGTGCACAGAGTGTGATAAGGCTTAGTGCTTGGATCTACTCGGGGAAAGAGGATCTAGCAAGCTGCACAAGTCTCTTGTCCTTTGCAGGGTAAGGGTCATTGAAGCTTCGTGTTGTAACTACTTGACCAAGATAATATAAATAATACTTTGTGGACGTAGCCCCGGGGTGGGGGTGAACCACGGTAACTCTATGTATTGTGTTGATTTGTTTGTCTCTCTCTTGCTAAGTGCTCTGATATGTTTAGATATATTTATTGATGCTTTGTGCTTATGAGATATGAATGCATGCTAGATATGATACATAAGTTTCTAAGTGATTAATCTATTGAGTATAACCTGCTTATCATTTCTAAGTGCTAGATCTGAGTAATTACTGTGGTGCTCTGTGTTTTTTGCAAAGTGTATTAATGAATGTATGTTAGGAAATAACTTATGCTAAGTGCGATGTAAGCAAGATAATCATAGATCAGTGTCCCAACTAAGGTTGTAGACACCTAAGTCCTGCAACCAACCCTGCCTCTACCTCGGGTGAGACTTCATCTTCTTCACAGGTGTTGCCAAAAGGGTCGGTAGTTATGGCTTTGTTGGTGTGCTCTTGAGCATTGAACCCTGGGTCTGCCCCTCTGCCAACATGGATCATAATGTATGTTTGTACTCATTTTCTCATTTTTTGCAGGAGTCTCCTACCAATGTATTACTTGATCACTCAAATGAGTTAAGTAAATTATGGCATGAGTGATTTTGTCACTTAAACTATTGCTATCTTTAGCAACTAAGTAAGAAAAATATGGTCATTGATATTCCACCTATATCCTTTGTTGATTGTGTTTGCACTGGGTGTGTTCTTGGAAAGCATCCTCAAGATACATTTGATAAAGAAAAATCTTGGAGAGCTTCATAATCCATTCAAATTTTTCACAATGATGTTTCAGGCCCTTTTCCTCCTTTGTCTTTCCAAGAATCCCACTATTTCCCTAGATTCATTGATGACTACTCCAGATGCATTTGGGTCTATTTTTTAAAGAACAAAAGTGATGTTTTTGACAATTTTCTTATGTTCAAAGCCTTCGTTGAAAATAAATTTGGAAAGTCTATAAAATGCTTATGGACAAATAATGGTCGTGAATATCTCAACCATAGATTTGAAGAGTATTATTCCACTAAAGGAATCAAACTACCATATTCTGTGTAATATTGTCCACAAAAATTGGTGTCACTAAAAGGAAAAATCACACCTTGAAGGAGATGGCCAATTGCATGATCCATTCTAGAGGACTTGCCCCACAGTTTTGGTTTGAAGCCATTAATTGTGCCAATTATGTTCAAAATCACACACCTCACAAAGTTATCCGAGGGGTGACCCCATAAAAATATTTTAGTGGACGGAAACATTTTGTAATCCATATTATAGTCTTTGAGTGTAATGCTTGGTTCCACATTCCCAAAGAAAAAAGAAAGGCAATGGACATACAAAGTAATCCTTGCATATTTTTTGGCTACCCTGATGATGTTAAAGGGTATAGATTACTTGATCCTGACACACATGAGTTGATCATCAGTAAGAGTGTTCAAGTTTATGAACATTCCCCTCAACATATTGGATCTTTGTATGATTTTCATTCTTTTTAATTGACTTCACTAGTGAATGATTGTGCTCATGAAGAACAATGTAATGAAGTTCTTCAATCACTTCCTAATTGGGGTCAAAGAAGAACCATGTCCTCTCTTCAAACGACTCCTCAAGTATCCATGACTAGTGCTTGAAATCCAAAGGATTTTAATGAATCCCATCATATTATAGAATAGGACACAGCCATGGAAGATGAGTATAATTCCTTGTTAAAAAATTGCACTTGGTACTTGGTCCCTCTTCCAAAAGGTAGAAAATTGGGTCGGTTCAAGTGGGTATATTGAACCAAGTATGCAATATATGGTACCATAGATAAGTATAAGGCTTGATTGGTTGCTAAAGGTTGTTCTCAGGTTGAAGGCACTGACTATTCTAAAACCTTTTCACCTGTGGTTAAAATTAATTCTATTCGCCTTGTTCTCTCTCTAGCTACATCCAAAAAGTGGATAGTACACCAGATGGATGGAAAGGGTGCCTTTCTTCATGGAGATCTACAAGAAGAAATATATATGGAGCATTCACATGATTTTATCCAGGACTCTTCGCTTGTGTGCAAACTTAAAATATTCTTGTATGGTCTCAAACAAGCTCCTAGGGATTGGTATGAGAATATGGATTCTTTTCTTCTCTCTCAAGGATTTTCTCATTGCTAGTGTGATTCAAATGTCTATATCTTGTGGAAAAATGATGCACTTCTCCTCCTTGTTCTTTATGTGGATGATCTCATTTTCACCGACAGTTAATCTTCCTTGATCAATCATGTGAAGTATACTCTTCATCAACAATTTCACATGACATACTTGGGGCCTCTTCACTACTTCCTTAGATTACAGATCACTCAATATCCCTCCGGGATAAATATCTCTCAACCCAAGTATTCCTTGGATCTCTTAAACACATTTCACATGTTGGATTACAAATAGTCACCCACGCCATTTTTGTGTTGGACACACCTACCACACTTAGAGGGGGGGGGTGAATGAGTGTGGGTATATTTTTCCCAAAACTTCCCTCTTACACAAAAACTCCTTAGTTAAGATTCAACATTTTCTCATTACTCATTGCTGTCATTTATAATCAGTTATATGTGAATACATATCAGCAACATATATCATCAACAAATCATCTCCACAAGGAACACAAAGAACACAAGATGTATGTACATTTTTTCTTTTTATTATGGAATTCAATCCGAGGGTTTCTCAGCAACAACTGAATAGAGTACAACTCTACAAGAGAACCAGCTCTATATGCAAGACTCAACTTACATTCTCAACACCAACTGAGATGATGCAACAATCCCCAACGGATATCAATCTGTCAACATAAACAAGTGCATCAACCATGCACCAACCTGTGCCAAACAACCTGTAATCAACCTGTACCATAAACAACTGCATCCAACCACATACAAAGTATATATCAATCACGTGTCAAATAATCATCAACAATGACTCATCAATATGTATCAACATCATCAACTACATACCTCATGTATGTGCCAACTCATCAACTTCTTGTCTCAACCATGACTAGTTTTGGATTAGTCAACAACCCCAACTTGAAATAATCATAACTTTGTACCTGTAATGAATAAATATATGAAAATGATACACAATGTTCTTCAATATTTGTTTATGAAATTCCTCCATGTGGAACTACTTGGAACCTCTCAGAAAGGGCGTTATAGAAAAAATGGCATACCTTGCTGAATTTTGTCTTATTCTAGAGAGTGACCTTGTAGAGAGTGGCCCGCAAAAAATAATTGTTGAATTGATATGAAACTATTACATAACATACCAAAACCCGTACAATAACCAACACATTTGGTCTCACTGAATTTGGATCTGTTATGAATAATTTATGACGTTTTTACCCAAAACACCTGTTTTTGACTAGTTCCAGGACTAGCAACCCTATTTTCCATGGAGTGTAACTCCCAAAATACAACGACCCACAAGCTGAATTTTTTACCAAAGATATTTGGGTATGTTTTCTCAATGACATAGCAATTTCATGGTCTAAATAATTATAGAAAAAAAGTTATAATGAAAATGGTGAGATGACCTGTAAAAAACATACATTTGAAAGCACCATCAAAAGAATTTATCCTTCCTTTCATTTCGGCCTTCTTTTCTTCACCTTTCCTCATAATTTCAGCTTAGATATCCTTGGTTACCTTAGAAACATATATATATTCAATATTCTCAAGTGTGATTAAAATGAGAGATCCTTTCCTCTTATTTATACTCTCCAAGTAGTTTCCTTAAAAACATCTTCTAGGTCACTTGGCCCCACTTTCCTTATTTTAGGGTTAACCCACTTCTAATTTCTCTATTAAATTTATTATTTAAATAATTTATTTTGTATTCACTTT
>JZKD02S1291652.1:0-12013 GCA_000966675.3 Picea glauca | reverse complement strand
TAAGATTGCAAAGCGTAACATTGTGCAGCTGCCCAACAATCATATTCCAAGAGGACTGGTTCCTTTGGAAATGATTTTTGATAGAAATGATGTGTCATTAAAAGGAGAGACCTCGTAGGATGACACTGGTACTAGTCAGTGCAACATTGGGACCAAGAGTGAGCCCAAGTTTTTCAAATTGTCAAGACGTCTAACAAAGGAGAAGAGGTCTGAATACATTGGACTTTTGAGGGAATTTGCTGATGTGTTTGCCTGGACCTACGAAGACCTCAAAACCTATGACACCTCTGTCATCGAGCATAAAATCCCATTAAAGGAGGAGGAAAATCCATTTAGGAAGAAGATGAGACAGATCAATCCTATGTTGCTGCCTATCATGGAGAGGGAAGTGAATAAGCTACTTCAAGCTCAGATCATTGTACCACTGAGATATTCAGAGTGGGTGGCCAACTTGGTTCCAGTAAGGAAAAAGAATGGAGAGATCCAACTCTGTTTAGACTTCAGAAACCTGAAGAGGAGCTCACAAAAGGGTAACTATCCCTTGCCAAAGATGGAACATATACTGCAGAGGGTAACAGGAGCTTCCAGGATGTGCATGATTGATGGTTTCTCTGGCTACAATCAAGTCTCTGTTCTGCTTGAGTACAGGGAAAAGACAACATTCACCACTCCATGGGGCACATTCATGTATGCTAAGATGCCGTTTGGATTAATGAATGTAGGGGCAATGTTCCAGCGTGCCATGGACATAACTTTTATCGGGGAAAAGGATAAATTTGTGGTCATTTATCTGGACGACATCACAGTGTTTTCAAAATATGATAAGGAACACCGTCGCCATCTCAGGAAGGTTTTCTTGAAATGCAAAAAGTTTGTCATTTCACTAAACCCCAAGAAATATCTATTTGCCATACAGGAGGGAAAGTTACTAGGCCACATAGTATCAGCGAAAGGAGTCAGAATTGACCCCAGCAGAGTTGAGGCGATACAAGCCTTATCGATCCCGAGGTCCAAGAAGGAAATCCAATATTTCCTCGGTAAAATTAATTTTCTGAGGAGGTTTGTGCCTAACTTTGTTGAGGAGGTAAAGCTTATAACAGCCATGTTGAAGAAAGGAAATGAATTAAGGTGGACCCCTCAATCACGACATTCCTTTGAGCAAATCAAGAAGGCCCTGACCGAAGCTCCTGTGCTTATCAGTCCCAACTACTCGAAGGATTTCCTTATTTTTTCCTTTTCCTCACCTGACACAGTGGCTTCCATTTTATTACAGACAAATGACATTGGGCTAGAGCAACCTATTGCTTATTTCAGCCGAGCATTGAGGGATGCCGAAGTCAGGTATGACACTCTAGAGAAGCAGGCCTATGCTCTAGTAAAAGCTCTCAAAGCCTTTAGAACCTATGTCCTGCAGTAAAAAATCATCGCCTATGTCCCCTCAGCCGCTGTTAAAGATATTCTTATCCAACCTGACATAGATGGGAGAAGAAGTAAGTGGATAGCCAGGATTCTAGAATTCAACCTGGAAATAAGGCCTACTAAATTGATCAAAGGTCAAGGTTTATCCAAGCTATTGGCTGAAGCAAACTGCCAAGCTTTGGGGATAAGTTTCATATACGAATGCTCAAGTATTCTGCGGGATCGGCTGTCTAACATAGACCCTCAGAGGGAGCCCCCATTGACTCGATGTCCTTGGTATAAGGATGTCATATACTTTCTGCAAGAGCTGCGGCCTCCAGACGGCCTGCAAAGAAACAAAGCAAGAGCTCTGAAGCTCAAGGCAGTCAGATACTGCCTTATCGATCAAATTTTATACTGGAAAGACCCCTTTGGGGTGCTTTTAAAATGCATGAGTCCACAAGAGGCCGAAATGATCGTGGTTGAATTTCATAGTGGCCTGTGTGGAGGGCACCATTTCTGGAAAGCCACAAACCACAAAATCATCAGGGCTAGGTACTACTGGCCTACCGTGTTCACTAACGTCTGCAAAAGGGTCAGAGCCTGCATCAAATGTCAAAATTTTGCAGGAAAGCAACAGCTCAAGTCTCTACCGTTAAATCCGATGGTGGTTTCAGGACCTTTCCAGCAATGGGGCCTAGATTTCATTGGAGAAATTCACCCTTCTTCTAGTGGGTAGCACAGGTGGATCCTGACTGCTACAGATTTCTTTACCAAGTGGATTGAAGCTATCCCTACCAAGAGTGATTCCCACAAGGTAATCATTGGATTCCTAGAGGACCTCATCACGAGATTCAGCTACCCGAGTAAAATTGTCACTGATAACGCAACCGCTTTCGGATCCGAGCCATTGGCCAAGTTCTGTGAGCAATTCAGAATCAAGCTGATTCACTCCACCCCATATTACCCACAGGGCAACGGTTTAGCAGAATCCTCCAACAAAATCTTGATAAGGATCATCGAAAGAATGTTGGAAGACAACAAGAAGACCTGACATTCCAGATTAAAATTTGCTCTATGGGCCGACCAAGTGACCACAAAGAGATCTATCGGCGTCTCTCCTTTCCAATTAGTCTATGGAGCGGAGGCTGTTTTCCCCTCTCAGTTAGCCATTCCTGTAGAAAAATTCCTCCAGGACCATCAGGAGGAGCTTGATGACATGATCAGAAGGATTCATCAGCTAGTGGAGGTCCAGTAGGTTAGGGAGCAGACAACGGACAGAATTCAAGACCATTAGCAAAAGATCAAGCAGGTTTTTGATAAGAATTCCAAGAAGGAGTGGTTCTAGATAGGAGACCTGGTGCTGAAATGGGATGCTCCTAAGAAAGATAAGGGCAAACACAACAAATTTGAAGCCCTGTGGATCGACCCTTTCAAAATCTAAGACTTTCTCAAATAACATGTACAGATTGCGAGGTTTGGAAGGTGAAGAAGTTTTCAGCAGCCCAGTGAATGGGCATTTTCTGAAGAAATGTTTTGTTTGAGTCTTAGATGGCTCCTTTGTTTGTAAATATTGTCCTTTTGTTTCTTTGTTCGTTTTCATTTTTTATTTTTCGGCTTAATAATGACTCCATAGCCCAACAACAAGGCACTGGAGCTGCAAAATGAGTTCTTAGAGAATCACAGGGACGACTCTATCCCCCATGGAGCCTAATGTTAGAAACATTACTTGTCTTCGGCATAGGGATATCCGGGTCTACAGGTTGCACGAGAAGCGCCCGAGCGCAACACATAGAAGAAATCCATTTCGGGCCCAGGTCAAGTGAGCGAGCTCTCTGATTTCAACGTTCAGGATGTATCCAAAGAATCAGATCAACGGTGGGCAGGAAATTGCGATTAGCAAAGCTGCGCTTAGTTTAGCGCAATGGATAACGCCCATAGCATGTTCAGAAATGGATGATAGTTGTTCATCCCAAAGGGCATGTGGCACGAGATCTGGTTGCGTTGGATTTTTGGCAGTCGCAGGTGAAAAGGGTGAAGGTTTTATGTCTTTGAACATCGCAAAACCCCGAACCCCGACAACGTTGAAACTGGGACCCATGACATCATGAAGCATTTTCAGTCGTCCATCTAAAAGGAACACCTGGCAGCAAATTGAGCCATCTCGGCGTTTCGTCCATCACGACTCCAAGACGCAAAGAGCAGCTCCATTATATTCCGATGCGCAAGGTGCCGGGAGAGTCCCGGACCCGGGCCCACGGTATCGTCGAGAGAGTCCCGGACCCGGGCCCACAGTATCGTCGGGAGAGTTAAGAGCCGTCAGATCTAGAGGGATGCGTGGTGCCAGATTAAGCCGTCTCGGCATATCACTCATCGCGATCTCGATTAGCAAGGATCAACCCTTCATATTCGCGAACGCCGAAAGCAACCTGGGAATAGGCACGTGGTCACAGTCCGTGGTCACTTGGAGGAAGAAAGGAGCTATGTAAAGAAGGCCAAGGCGCCGATTTCAGTTACAGAGGGGATCGTCGCGATCTCTAGGCGCCATCGGATCCGATATTCATACTGTTTCTCGCCTGGAGTAAATGAAGGTGAGAGCGGGTGGTTGAAACCTCTTTTCATTCATTAAGTGAGGAGAATGGAGGGTCTGGCAAACCGTCTGCTCGAAGAGGTCCTGTGTATTGATTTTTTCAAAGAAACCATGCCAAAGTCCTCGACTCAACAGAGAAGTCTGCGCACGCCAGCCCAAGCACTTAATGGCTCAACTACCCTCCTTGCAGGAGCCATGCATAGTTAAGATGGAGCTTAAAGAAAGATATCAGTACGAGTTTGACTGAAGGGACACCAAGATTTGGGTGATTGGACACGCCTCTGTGAGGTGAATTTTCCTGGGTATATAGACTCAGTTTTTTTATTTTGAAGGCATCGATGGTTGAGCAAGGCTCCTGATTGTAAAGTTTTGATGAAGCGCTAGTTGCTCTGGTTAATGTATAAGGCATTGGATACTTCTTACTTTATGGATGTCATCTTCTTTTCCATCTCTTTGTATACTATGTTAGAACAACTCGGAATTGGAGGATCCAGTCGAGTTGTAGCTGTTATAGGATGATGTAGGTTGGATCACTGTAACAATTGCGTTGTTTCTAATCGGTTCCTATGATTTTCTCATCGCTGAATGACTTGGAATTGAAGGATTCAGTCAAGTCACCCCTCAACTCCTTGAAGCACTGGATGAAGAGGATCTCGGCTTCTGATTTTTTCACCCTCAAGCCTCTGAAGGCCTATCACCCAAGGCAGTCTTGCTCGCCCTTCTCACAAGTCTTCCATCTACCACCCTCAAGCCATTTACTAACGGAATTTGGATCAAGACCTCCCTTGCTTTCTACATGCTAGGCCCAGTTTCCTGAGTTAAATCTATATCATCTTGAGTCCTTATCCATTCGGTCACCCCATTAAAAAAACCGTGACATAAAAAAACTGATGGGCGTTGGGCTCTGCTCCTGCAAGCAATCCATGAGTGACTTATGATGCTAACAAGTTGGATTTAGTAGCTCTTTTATCCATAGATGCCTGACCGAAGATAGAGACAATGATGACAACACTCTTGCTTCTGACGATTGCAATGTAGAGACATTGCAAAGCGTGACTGAATTGTACAGACAACAGGGAAAAGTATCCGGTGAGAAGAGTGTCCAGTCCCCGGCCAACACTCCCAAGAGCATGACATCAGAGAGCATCGCTTCAATGACCCACCACAGTAAGAAAGAAACCCATAAATCTTCAAACGGAGGAGGAGATAAGAACCCTCCTCGCGCAAAAATTGATAGTTCTCACAATCTTCCCCTGACGAAGAAGAGAAAAAACATTGTAGGGCAGGCGGAAGAACCCAAAATTGAAAGTGAGCACATGCAGCTTGAAACTCAAATTAAGCACATGCACAAAGTTCATTCGTCCGCAGACGCGATGCACCATAGTTCCACAATGGAAATAGCTGAGACCAACATTTTTTATGAAGATGAATCCTTCATATTCCAGAGTGTTGTTTTTGACAGCCAATCTAAAAATTTAATCATTGAAAAGTGAGATGTAACAAATAACAAAGGCAAATATCGTACAGAGATTAACTTTAGGAAAATTTGGTCGTCCCAAATCTCTCGATTTCACCACGTAATCGGTGATGCTCTTGATGATTCCATTGGAGGAATTGAAGCAGAGAATGCCAAACTGAACGATCGAGTCAAGGAATTGGAGGAGGCTATCATTGCTACCCTAGAGTTTGCCAGTCGTTTAGAAAAAACTATGCCTGCTACCCCTGCAACCAAGTTAAAAGGATCCTCCAGCCTCCTCAGATCGTGTAGAGCCGTTGTAGAGAAGAACATCAAGAAAAGAATGAAGCTAATTATTGAAGTTTAGGAAACATCACAAAATATAGCTTCCTTTTGAAAGAGGGAAAATGATTTGCACAGACATTTGCAGACAAATTTAAAAAATGAAGAATGTTTCTATGAACCTTTTTCCAACCATGCCATCAACAACTCGTATCTGAAAAGAAGACAAGAGGATCTCCCCTCCCCAAAGCGGATCAAACAATTAAAAGCATGCTAGAAAAAGAAAGTTAAGAACCTGCAGCTCATTGTCGAATCATGTGAACAAGCCATATCAGAAAAAAGAAGAATTATTCTGAAACCTGACCCAAATAGACTTAGCCGGAAGTACCAATGAGGTTTAAGACCCAAACTTAATCCTCAAATCCTTGTCCTTGACCAAAGAAGCCTTCGATGAACAAATTGATATTTTAAAGGGTTTGTCTTTAGAAAAGTTTTATGACATCCTTGAATATGGTGTATATGAGGTCGAGAACTGGCTAGTGGACTATTAGACACATAATGAAGAAATTGAACAGGCTCTGCATAGTATTTCTATGGATCTAAGGAAAGTAAAAAATGAGCTTTTCGACATAGAAATCCGGGATGAAATCAACGTGCCCCCCATGAAAAACTACATTGAATAATGGTTCCAACGGAGAATGGAAAAGCTCATCGACGAAGGGCAACAACCGCTTGGCACGATTCTAGTGGTTGTCGACGACAACAACACAAACACATCGAATTCATAGTAATTCTATACTAATCACATCTTGTTTTCTTTATCAATACAGTTATTCTACCTCTTTAAATAGAAATCTCTAACCAAAGACTCATAACTTCCAATTTCTTCTTTTCAGGTCTTCCTCTCTACCGTTGCACACTTCTTCTTTCTACAATCCTATTTCTTGTACTTATTTCTTTTATGGTTTGCGGAAGCCCCAATCCTAGTCTATATGATAAACGCATTTAAATTTCCAGAAATATGGAACAAATTCCAGAAATATGTAACAAACATTATTAATTTTTGATAAATTTCAAAGAAAACTAATTTGGGAATGCAATTTTTTTTTTCCTTCAACTATGTTGGATGTCAGGAAATTGTGTTTATTATATTTGAATGTTTAATGTGTGTGATTCCTGGTCCTTTTTTCCAGGAACCTTTATTGCAAGGAATTATTAATTTTTGATAAAGTTCAAAGAAAACTAATTCGGAAATGGTAATTTTTTTTTCCTTCAACTATGTTGTATGTCAGGAAATTGTGTTTATTATATTTGAATGTTTAATGTGTATGCTTCCTGGTCGTATTTTCCAAGAACCTTTATTGCAAGTCATTGAGACATAAATTTTCTAAGTCCCATGTTTGAATTATACACACCCCAGGAAAAAACTCCCTCGTTCGCATATTAACCTTGGGGGTCATCTACAAGCCAAATGTCTTGTGGTTGGCCTGTGACACGCTGCCACAAGTCATTCTCTGTACGGATACCACATGTACTTCAAGATGCTTCCCACGCGTCTATGCTCGGTCCCACCATAACAGTGCATTTATTCCTATTCCAACCTGCCAGGCAACACTTGTTGCATAATAATTCCCCTAACATTTACAATTTTCCCCTTTACATGGAACTACAATATGTATCGCTTTATTCCAAACCTGTTATGCTTTTATAAAACTAAAATATGTATCGCTTTATTCGAAACCTGTTATGCTTTTATAGGTTATAGTGTGTTAATTAAAAATATTTCTAGTATTTTATTTACATTATTATGGAACCATGAGAGTCACAACTTTGGGAGAGATTTCACGTTTTGATTTAAGATTACTTAAGGTTAATTATTATTTATTTTACAAATATAATTAGTATTATTTATTTAAAATATTGTTATTTTAAAAATTGTATAACATTTTGAGTGGAAGAGGTCCCTCTCTTATGGAAATTTGTCATATTAGTATTGTAATTATTTTATTGTTATTATTATTGTGTTGAGAGTAACCCCTAATTATAACTTTATTGTAGATTTTAGTCATCAAAGGGTTCAACTGTTGACTTTGCAGTTGGGCCTTTCAATGACTTATTGTAATCTGGTTAAGGATGACTAAGAGTAATTAAGTGCATGTACAATCCAAATAGAAAATTCAAGTCCATAAAAATGAAAAATGAAAAAACATCCACATTGTAAATTCAAATAATTAACATTAATAAGTTTGTGCTTCCACTATTTATTTTTTATCCCTCCTTATTAGATCCAATTATAAGATGTATCAATGCTTGTTATTATTATAAATAGTAAAACGAAGGGTGATGACATAAAGTCTCTTCTTATGAGAGTAATCACATATCACCATCATATATCCATCTTAACTTTGAAAAATGAAAAAACAATTCAGATTAAGATGTATCTATATTGATTTATTTTATTATTATAGTCACAACGAATCAACAAGAAGATAACAAGACTTGAAACCGTTACAACAATATAGTGGATACGAACGTAACATGTCACTAGCAACTTGGGTGAAGAGACTAGCAATCATTTCTCCCAACCACTCAAACTTAACTAAAATTAATATATTCCATAACTTTAATCAATTTCATAGCTTAATTATTTTTTTAAATCTTTTTTCATAAAACCATCATAATCATAATAATCTTGATACATTCATTTACGCTCAACAAATATAAAAATTACATTTTCAAAAATATATAATATGATATTCTTTATCTTTATGGTAGAGTGTATTAGTCTTAATAAACGTCTAACATCATCGTGACTGAGATATATTTATTTATATATTTATAAGTTCAATCACTTATTCAACTTACACATAAAATCATGTATTTATTATTAAAATATTTAAAAGTTTATATTAAGATGTATTAAAAAATTATATTATAATAAGTGATTCAACTTACACATAAATATGTATTTATTATTAAAATAAACAAAATTTCAACTTACACCTAAATCATATATTTATTATTAAAATATTTAAAATAATAAAATTTTATATTAACCTGAATTAAAAATTTACATTAAATTTTTAATATAGTGTTGAGGTTTTATATATACCAACAAATTTGGTTGAGTGATTCAACTTACACATAAATCTTGTATTTATTATTAAAATATTTAAAATAATAAAAATAATATTAATTTACATTATATTTCTTTATTATTAAAATATTTAAAATAAATAAAAATGAATATTAATTTATATTATATTTCTAATATATTGTTGAGTCTTATATATACCAACAAATTAATATAATGTTGAGGTTTTATATATACCAACAAATTTGGTTGTCTCAATCTATTTGGAGATGCTCATTCACTTATTCAAATCTACTAAACATTATTGTTATTGATCTTTTGGAGTAATTCCAAAAATAGTAGCTAAACGTGACATAGATATGTGTTCTTATTAAAAAATAAATTAGGTTGGTACTCCTTTGTCCAACTCCTACCCTTTATGTATCTAAAATAAAATCTAAGCAAAAGGTTAATGGCTTAGGATTCCTCTTTCCATATATTACATATTTTGGACCATTCTACCATACAATTTAATGTATTTTTGTTTCTCTCCATGAGATGTAAGATGTAGTTTAAAAACATCATTGATGTTTCTGATTTATTTGTTGTGTATTTTTTCTTTAGACTTTTTGAGTCTTTTCATTTTTAAGAGAATTTGAGGTTGTTATGAATGATATTTTTTATTCATTTCATTTTTTTTTTTCTTAATTTTGATATATCTTCTGAGGATGAGCCAATTTCTAATGGATGAGGTTGGTTAAAGATTTATTTTGGTAAAGTTTGTTAATCTTTTTTATGATTATTTTAAACCCTTTCTTGATTAAGCGTTTTTTGATTTCTAGTTTTTTGGTGGTTTTATTTTATTAGTAGTCTAATCCATCATATATTGAGCATCAATTTAGATGTGCAAAGTTTAAACATTGATGTTGGGTAAAGACTATACTTCCATCTCCTCCCCTTAGATCTTTCCTATTTGGTTTGTGTTTTTTTGTTATTTCTGTGTTTTTGGATCTTATTGTAATGGCATATCTGGAACAAAGTAGGAGATCCTTAGCTCCAAGCCATGTCTTTCTCCAAAGACCATGCTTATCAATGTGTATCCCTTTTACATGGACTATTCCTACCTAATATGATGAGGTGTGAAATCCAAAGAGGCTGTTTCATGGTTCACACTCATTATTTATCCATAGTTCACAATGGGATCAATTTATAAACACATGTATTTAGATTCCCACCCACCTAGTAACCTTGAACGATATTTCAATAGTAGTTTTTGACATTATCATTTACATTGTTTTCATAGGATCATGTCCAATGTTATTCTTGATGCCACTAACTGCCATTTGTTAGGATATTTCCTATGTTTTTAGCATAAATCCCAATGGTCTTCCCTAATGACATCTAGAGGATCTCTCCTATACTATCCCTACCCGGGTTCCTTTGTGATAACCCATCATAATTTAATTTAACAAAAGACAAGTATGGTGCTTTCTATTGGAGTGTCCCAGGCTCTAATTGATCTAATCTAGGGTCATAGTGAGAATTGATACTTGAGATTCCAAAAAAACTTAGTGGTCCTCCTCAACATGTTTGAGGCTATTTTCTTTAAATCTCTTGATTTTTGTAGCATGTTGGTTAGAGTGAGGCATTGTATTACCATAGGTATGAAGACCTAAGCTTGAGCACTTGGGGGAAACCAAGAAAGATAAGGAAGGGGAGAAAGGAGAAGAAGGGAAAGGTAGGGGCCCACTAGATAGATTAGGGTTTAATAGTTGATTATGTGTGATTTAGGGATGTACATTAATGTGTTGTGTGTCAAGTTCAATTAGATCTTGAACATCAACAAATAACTATGTGGTAAATGAAATAAAACAAGAAAAGTAAAGTTGGTTTATTCCATTTTTGACTTTATGTGAGTTAATTTGCTAGATGCATGGAAATGCAAGCGAGCTAAATAGTGAGTATGCAGTCAATATAAACCTTTATTTAATGCACACATGTCAAACATCAAGCATCAAATCAATAAACCCGTTTACTTACTGTGAGCAAGAAAATGAGAGGGGACCTAGGGTTTCTTAACCACCCTAAAAGAGTTAGAGCTCTTAGCTAGCTTTTGTAAGCAGAAGAGCTAAATGATTAACAATGTGGAAAGCTACTCGCTCTAATAAAAGGGAACACATAACAAGAAACAAAGGAAAGTGACAAACCCTACTCCACATACCTGGATAGTGTTGGTATCCTCTCACAAAAAAAGATTGGAAATACTATCTACACATACATTCATTGAAAGGAACCACACAAGTAATTAGACTTGCATATAAAGATGAAACCCTGTATGCAAGTATGATGACTAAGTGAACTTAATAAGAAGAAAAATTCCTCACATGAGTTGTGTCAGAACTTTCCTTTAGGTGGTGATGTTGATTCACCAATATGTAGGAAGGTGATGAAGAGGATAACTTATTGAGGAACCCCCCCACTAATGGAGGGTTGAAGAAGGCGGTAGATCCAAGTATTCCAAGAGTGTTAGAGGATAGAGAAAGAGTGCTACCTCATAAGTTAGGTATCAATTTGGTAGGTGCTTGATGTGTAAGAGAAGGATATTTTGAACTATTAACAAAGAGGGAAAAAGTGACTTAAATAAACTTGGGAATGCCCTAATGGCTTAGATGGCCATTGCATTAAAAAAGTTGTTTTTTTTCATTTGAAGTTGAGGAACCATTAGTTTCAACATTGTACCTAGAATATGTCCTAAATTGAGAACCCTAAAGGTATAGTAAGGACAAAATATGTGACTAAAGGCCAAATATGAAAAAGGAGAAAGGTAAAGGGGACCTTATCATAGTAATACAATTCAAGCGGAAGGAACAAAATCATGCATCTAGACTGTGACAAGGTGGCTCAAAAGAAGAGATTATAGTATAAGTGAATTTCCACAAAGAAAAATAGAAGGCCCTTGTTTTCATCCATGAGTAGGTCATGTATGGTGAACGTTTTACTAGTGTCCTAGACAAAAACACCCTAAGTGAGGATATTTATGCGAGTATGTAGCCAAAAATTATACACTACACTTTCTATGCAGTCCATTATATTCTTGGATATCCTCTCCTACCTTTATTAGAGGGACTTCCTTTTATATTGAAATATCTCGATATTACAATTTATTTAGATGTTCTGAGTTACCATTCTTGGAATACTGGCCCACATTTTTTTT
>JZKD02S1291641.1:0-12013 GCA_000966675.3 Picea glauca | reverse complement strand
GGGGAGTGGTTGGGAAATGCTTTATCAAGGTTAAATCCAACATTTTTGGACGAACAGCTCAGATTTAAATTAAAAAATTTGAGCTTATCCATTAATATAAATGTATGGCCAAATGTATGGCCAATGCATTTGGAGTGGAGGGATGTGGCTTAATTATAGTTATGCACATAAAACAAGTTTAACATTTATATATAAATAGAAGTGTGAAAAAGAGTGTCATCTTACCTATCCAAATGAAAAAACAATTAAGTTTAACATTTATACATAAATAGAAGTGTGAAAAAGGGTGGCATCTTACCTATCCAAATCAAAGAAACAAGAAGGATGTATTAGTAAATAATACCATAGATAAGAACAGCAATAAGGTCGTATGAATAATTAATACTATAATTAAAGATAAAGTATTAATAGATATTATTATCATTAAGGTTGAAAAAGTTACGTTAAAATAAAAAAATGTTATCATTGCCTATGCATTTGAAGTTGAAGGATGTGAGCATAATTATGGTTATGTGTGTAAGTTTAATATTTATACCCAAATAGAAAGTAGAGAAAATAGTGATATCTTATTTATCCTAATAAAGATAATAATTATAAATACTATGTTATAAATAATAATAAATAAAATAAAATGATAATATCTTATTTATTTATGTTATAAATAAAAATAATAAAAATAAAAATAAAAATAATATCTTATTTATTTATGTTATGTTATATGTGATATCTTATTTATCCTAATTAAAATAATAATAATAAATACTATGTTATAATAATAATAATAATAATAAATACTATGTTATAAATAATATTACATATGAGAAGATCAATAAGGATATATTAATAAATAAACAATATTAAAATTAAAAACAATAGACTAAGATTTATAGTGGTCAATACAATTATCATAATAATAATCATATTTCACGTTTAATGTTTTTTTTTTCATCATACTTCTCCATTATTAGTGAATTATCTAATTTAATAATAAAATATATAGATTTGAAGTTAAGGATGCGAGTATAATTATGGTTATGTATGTAAGTTTAATATTTATATTCAAATAGAAAATAGAGAAAAAGAGTAATATTTTATTTATCAAAATAGTAATAATAAATATAAAACTAATAATAAATAAATAATATTACATATGAGAACAATAATAATTCTTGGGTAGGTGAAGAAAAACAAAACATAAACATAGCATAAAATTGAGAATATTAAACCAAACACAACACAACAACAATTACACAATTGAAAAAGTGATTTATGTGGAAATTCAATGATAGTCGGTATTTTTATTATTCAAGGGAGAATTACAATAGCTAGCACATGTATACAACCATCCTCTCCTCATAGACACACTGTACTCCACAATATGTACATAGTATTGTGTCTTGCTCACACACTCTACATAAATTGAACTCTCACCTCTATGGGTATACTCGTATCTATAAAATCTCTCAAACATCTCTCAAACAATTAGAGTAAGTGATTATAATTAGATCCACCAGTTACACAATTTGTTCAAAGAAGAGTGCATGCATGCACAATCTAAATGTAGCTGCATGAATGGGCATGTGACTGGATGGGAAATTTGTTGTCATGTTTCCAATAATCTCCACCTTGACAACAATTTACCTGATATATCATGCCCAAATTTATTCATCACCTTTCTTGCAAGTCAAGAGAAGCCCAACACCATCACAACTCCATAACTTCTCTAAGAGTATTATTATGTGAACATGTCTACACGATTCGCTCCAGTATGGACCATTCTCCCCCCATCAATAACCTGTCTTATAAACCAATACACTTGTCCATTTTGATATGTTGGACCGTTAGTCAAACGCACAACACTTTGACCACCACATAACACCACATCATGTACCTATCCATACTTACCCAATAGATCCTTGCATTCTTTCAAGACATAACCTGAGGTAGATCTATTCGAATCCAAATCTCATGAATCATAACCACAGACTAAATCACTGTAACCATTGTAAGTGATACTTGTGCTTCTGTGTTTGAAGCACCCATTTCCGTCCTCTTCACCTGGTTTTTCCATGTGTCTACCGACAACACCAATTGTGTGTGAAATGTTGACCATTCCCCATTGCAATCATCAAACTTCCTAGTAGCATATAATAGTTGAGACATATAACCCTTTTCTTCGTCGTCAATTAGGACATAAACCTGAAGAGAACTTACAATGGAAAGCCAAAGGGATTTTACCACTTTCACATTATTCAAATCGAATTTCCTAATTATCTTCACCACATACTTTTGTTGTGATAACCAAGATTACCATATTTCATGTCTCTATGTATTTCCATGCCTAATATTTTTTTTTTGTTGCTCCTAGATCCTTCATAATAAACATCCTAACCAATTGAGCCAACATGTTGATCTCAACCATGTTTTTTCTTGCAACAAGCATAACATATAACACTAAGATAATGAATATACCATAAACACAATGGTTATATACTCACATCTTGTAAAATTTGGCTCAACGTGAAGGAATCAAACATTTTGTACCATTTTCCTAGCATGCTTCAGGCCATACAATGATTCTTGAGTTTGCAAACAAATCTTTTGTTGTGATTTTGAACTAATCATTCTGGTGGTTCTGAATACATCCCCTTATAAAAAAAACTCCATGTAAAACAATTTTAACATCTAGTTGTACTAAAACAACTAGTGCTAAGACAACATGAATAGAAACAAGCTTTTAACAACTCGTGAGAAAATTTCATGGAAATCAATACCTTCCAAATACTCTTCTACTAGCAGTCATGCTTTGAACCTTTTATCTGAAAAGGAGATTCATCAAACACTGCATCTTTGTCCATGATGATTTTGTGGGTAGTAGGATCCCACAATCTGCACCCCTTAACATCATCACCATATCAAAGATCTAGATGTTTGATCTTGGTCCTACTTAGAGTGATGATAAAAAACATAAGCATCACAACCGAATAATTTCACATTTGAGTAATTACCAGATGACCTATTCATATCTCTTCCAAAATATTCTTTTCTTTTGCAAATGATGGTGATCGTGTTACCAAATAACACAACCGCTTCTACCCACAACTATTGTTGCAACTTGGCATTACTGAACATGCCTATTCGATCCTGGATTCCTTGCAATACTTTCCAAGTCCCATGGATATGAACCTACTTTCATCATATATTCTCAAACACTTGATTGACGTGCCAACACATCATCATTTCTACAGACCCACATTTCTGACCTAGACACACTACTCCACCTTGAAATTTGCATTCTAACAACCTTGATCAAGTCCGACCAAGTCAACCAAGTAAGCCTTCACCTCTAACCTCCGGGCCCATTTACAATGGAGTTCACCAAGCCTTTTGTAGGATTCATTACATGAAATCAATGGATGCGACACCCCACAATACCAAAAAAACATGGACCCAAAAAACCATGTACTAAAAATAAGATTTAGCTCATTAACTCTTTCACCGAGTCAAGGTTAACCCAACATGCCCCCCCACATATTCAATCTACCTAAATATATGTCTAGAATATTCATAGGTGACCTAATAAACCAGGGGTACACATGCCTATCTAGGTCTTACATACATATGCCCATTTACATGCAATCAATAATTTTTACAGCTCCAAAGTAAATACAATTTTATTATTATTATTTCACGGTGACTCAACCATCACCACCCAACACCTTCTATGTGAACACATGTGGTGAGACACGAAAGACAGAAAAAACTTCATCAACCATACTTGTAGTTGAATTTGCTTCTTTTGTGGAGTCCTCTTTAGATGCTTCTTGTCTTTTCCAACAATCCTTCTTGAGATGCCCATATTTTCGACAAAACCAACATTTTATCTTACCCTTACTGTCTTTTGACTTAGAGTTGGTTGTACCTTTATGATCTTTCCCTCTTTCTGCAGATCGACCTATGACCACCATTTCTTCTGCTGTTGAGGTTTCCTTATTGGATATTCTCCTCATTTCCTTAGACAACAGAGCTCCCAAAACAATGTCATAATCAATGGAATTTGTTGAGCTAAACCACATAGTTGTGACCAGATGATCCCAAGACTCAGGCAATGAACATAGTAGTGTAACTTCCTGGTCCTCATCTTCATACTTTACTTCCGTACTAAATAATTGACAAATCAAAGTATTGAAAACATTCAAGTGATCAAAAATTTTTGTACCTTCTTTCATCCGCAAGATGTACAACTGCCTCTTCAAAAATATTATGTTTGTCAAGGAATTTGTCATATACAAACTCTCTAGTCTGTTCCACAAACCTATTGTTGTCTCCTCTTCAACGATGTTAAACAACACGTCATCTTCCATAAACAAACGAATAGTGCTAAGGTCTCTTGCATACAGATATTCCCAGTCCTCGTTTGTCATGCTTGTCAGTTTTTTTGTCTTTCAAACCAACGCCTTTTGCAATAGTTTTTTCACAAGAAGATCCTCCATCTTGAGCTTCCATAGCCCAAAGATATTCTTTCCGTTGAATTTCTCCACCTCAAACTTAGAACTATGCACTTTCTCCATTACCAGAAAACTCGAAAACCTTTTGTTATCCTAAAATGAACTTTTTTTTATACTAGAGAACTAACCTTATAATTCAAGATTTAACCCAAAAATAATGGTTAAAAGGTTTTATAAATATTTTATAAATAGTTTATACCTTATTAAAACCTTTTACCCAAAACCACAAAACTTCAACTCTTAAACAAATAATATTTAATACATATCCTCCATAATAAGACAAGAGTGTTAAAGAATAGGTCGAATATTATGAGGAATAAAGTATCCTCCACCTCACCCTTTTATGAGGAATAAAGTATCCTCCACCTCACCATGTCATGCATAATAAGACAAGAAACCTTTCAAACTTTAGTTTATACCATGAACTTCATACCATGCGAATTTTGGTTTTTAAGATCGGCACTCTTGCGAGTGTTGAAACGGAGCGTGATTTTGCGAGATCCTCACTCTTTGAGTGTGGATGGGAGAGTGTTGATTTACCGGTGCTATGTGGTGCATAAATCGAGCGTGTTGTTTTAGGATTTTTTCGTGTTTTTCAAGTGTGAGAGCGTTGGTGTGCCTCTAATACTATCTAGGGAGTGTTGATGACATGAAACTCACTTGATCATGCCCTTTGCTACCAAAAAGTATCTAAGCTTCTCAGTACTTTGGTTTTCTTGTTCTTACATGTCAAAAGCATGTCCAAACGTTCTTGTTCTCACATGATACCTGCACACAATTCTTCTTGTCTCACCTATGACACCTACTCAACCTTCTCTGATACCACTTGTTGGGTAGAGAAAGAAAAACAAAGCATAAATAGAGCATAAAACTGAGAACATCAAACCAAACATAACATAGCAACAATCACACAATTGACAAAGTGATTTATATGGAAACCCAAGGAGAGAAAAACCATGGGGCAATGATAGTCTGTATTCTTATTATGCAAGGGAGAATTACAATAGTCAGCACAGGCATACAACCATCCTCTCCTCACAAACACACTATACTCCACAGTATTATGTCTTACTCACACACTCTACAAACATTCCACTCTCACTTCAATGGGTATCCTCGTATAATAAATAATAATACATATGATAACATAATAACATAAAGTAAAAAAAAAAGCAATATTTTATTTATCCAAATAAAAATAACAATAATAAATAATATTACATATGAAAACAATAATAAGGATGTATTAATAAATAAACAATATCAAAATTAAAAACAATGTATTAATATATATTATTATAACTAAGATCTATAGTGGTAAATATAATTATAATAATAATAACCATATTATGTTTAATGTTTTTTTTTTTCATCATACTTCTGCACTATTAATCAATTGTCTAATTTAATAATGAAATATATAGAGTTTGATACTCGGATGGGGTGCTAACCGGATCCATATGACGGACATAAAGACAATGGATGGTCGCAATACTTGGTGGCCCATGCTCCAAGGGACACACGTGGATGATGCTTGTTTTAATTTCCCATTCGAGCTCATTAAGATGACTATATTCCTGCTATGTGTGATCTATGGTGCATTAGCTCCACGTACTAGTGACATGAAAGCTATTTAAAGCTCGCTTGTGTTGGAAGTTAAGATGGCCTGATCATGCGCGCAGAAGCGTAGGGTGATTTGGATGGAGTTGAGAATTGTGAAGTTGTATTTGCATGCACTCCCTTGTGTAGTTCGGGAGCCTTCTAAACCTTTCCTCATGTTTTTTTAGTTCTCTCTCAATTCCCCCAAACGAATTGTGCACCTCCTCATTATGATCATGCCCCGTGAGCGTGCTAGAGCGAGAAGATGTTATGAATCTTTTAGAAGATTTTGGGATCGATGGGGCAATACGATGTCCTCAACTAGGGACATGGGCAGTGAATCTGGTTGTTCGAGGGCCCAAGCTCATGACTCTCAAGTCTATCTAACTCCAATTGAATACCAAAAATATTTGAAGCAAACACTAGAAGATGTGATGGTCTGGGGACGTATGGGAGAATGGTTTGAACTTAAGGATGCATCAGTTTTGGAAACTAAGAGAGCCACCGGGACCTCTGAAGTGGAATGAGCACTCAACAAAGAATGATGAGCAAGTTCTTATCCCCTGAGGAGAGCCCCTCTCTCTTAACCCTTCTTTGCATCCTCATCATGGTGCAGAGAAGATCAATTCTTAGGTGGAGCCAAAAACTACCAAGTTTATGGAGGACCACTTGTGACTAATCCTTGATATCCGCAGTGAGCAGGCGAACCAAAGGTACAGGTTGGAAATGTTGTAACAAAAGGTAAACTTATTGATTGATCTTTGCTCCAACCCTCAACAACGTCAGTGTGAACATGAGGAACCGAGTCACTTTGTTCTAATCCCTGAATGGCCTCCCATCCCTCATTAGTGTCATGGGATAAATTATATAGACATTTTAGACTTTGGCACGACTACGTGAACCAATGCTATTTATCCTTCTTAGTCACATGTTCCAAATTTTTTTTCAAGTTAATTATTTTTCTTATGTCTAGATAAACAATCAAACTTTCTCAATTTTTGGCCTCTGAAGGGAAAAAAATTCCTTTGATTGGTCCTATGTTTGGGTTGGTTTCCTCTGTTGGAAACTCAATTTGATCTGAATGTGATCCTTTCTTAAATTCTTTTGTAAAATTTTAGCAAACTTGAAATTGGTTTTTTATTACATTTTGTCTTCTTGGAAAAATGGGAAGTGGAAATGAACAACTATGATGATTGGCCTTCAAAAGAGAACATATTAAAACAATGAAGATTGTAATGAAGAGAAAAATGGAAAGGGAGATACAAGGAGAAAGAGGGAAGGACAATAGTAGAAATTGAATCTTGAAGAGGGCAGCCTACTTGAGGTTGAGTGGACGAAGGAGTTAATGTTCCAGTTCACTGTAAGCAAAAGTGTCTATGAGCCATGAAATCTATAATTTTGTTCTTTGTCGTGAGTAACAATACACTGATTCAGTGTATAACTCGCCCATTTGTAATTTTCTCATGAGCATAATAAAATAATCCCATTTAAATGTTGATATATGTGAGTTAATGGATTTTGTTCTTTGGGTACTTTTGTTATGAGTTGCAGTGCTCTATGCATACCTTATTGAGCTAAATTTTTATCATATAGCACCCACACACATAGTTTATTATTGTTGGGCACATTTTCAACTTGCCAGGGTGTTTTCCTTTGCCCATAAATCATAGACAACATGCATATCAAATTTTGGGGTTGTTTGGGTGTTTATTAGTTACCCACACACCATATACACATTTTTACAATTTAGTTGGCTGCAAATTTCGTCCTGTACGTTCTTCTCTCTTGGCGAATGTCCAAATCGAATTTAAAACATGCTTGATGTGTTGTGGATTGTTAAAATTTCTCTTGAGTGTTACTTGTATATCGTGGGTCTTCAAATTCAACCCGATCTAAACATTTTCATATGTCGTTGGTTATCAAATTAGTCTTGCATACTTTCTCCATAGTTGTTGGTTGCCAAATCCAATTTTTAGAAGGTTTTCTATCATGATTGGTCACCAAATCCACCCTTTAACTATTGATGCTAATTTGGGTTGACCCATTACCGACGAGGTTCAGTTTTTGGTCGAATCACTTTCTTCATTCGACCGAAAAATCTTCCTAGTCAAACCTATCCACCCAACATTTTGACTGGACTCTTTTTGGTCAGTTTGGCCTCTTTTGGTCGACCCCACTTTCACCAATTTCGACTTGGTTGAATTTTCTTTCATTTAAGTCGACTTGGTCAACTAGAATATCTTTCGACTCAACTAGACTCAATTTTTTTGTCCAACTCATTTCCCCATTTTGACTTTCGGGTAGTCGAGTCCATTTTTATTTGGGCCAACTCAAATTGCGGCTTGGTTGGTCAAGTCTATTCCCTTCAATAAAGAGTTAAGGTTATATTTATTACATAGATATTCGTGATGGTGAAATACTGTGATTATAAGCCTCCCGTTTACGGATCAAATGGTATTAGAGATGATTCGTCAAGGACCTTGAAGAATTTTCCATGGGAAAAGACTTGAACAGGGACAAGCTAGAAGATTTGAGAGACTTCAACAGGAAGATTCAAGAGGAAAGTTTGAATTGGAGACGGAGATAAGATAAGTTGGAGAAATAGATTTTCAAGCATGAGAACTCCTTCATCGCCATGAGGGCATAATTAGACAAGATAATATTGCATCTCTTACAGTTGGGGGAGAAATTCATTAAGATAGATAAATGGAAAGAGGATAGGTTCATTGAGGTCATTTCTCACCTATAATAGGACTTAGTAGTGAAGGAAGAGTCCTTGAATAATCTAAAAACAATTTTCCAAGAGACCAAGCAAGCCCCTTCCATTGTCTCTGTCGAAGCTAACACCATGACAAAGGAAAACATGGTAAAATCACCTTCAAATATCCTTGGTGATTTTGAGAAGCACACTAGATGAATTGGTTCCAAGCTCATATGGAAAATGGGCTATGATGGCCAGAGGCTAGGCAAAGAAGGCCAAGGGATTTTGATTCCTATTGTGGCTCAGTAGAGGCCCAAGCATCAAGGGATAGGATTCAATGGACAAGAATCCAACACAAGTGCAACTCAAACCACTTTCATCATGGCAAGAGGAACTAGAAAAGAAGCCATGTGCAACAAGCCACTCATATTTACTTGTAAAATATTGGAAGAGGGAAGCCAAGAGATGATTATGCCATCCATATTTTCTCCAACTCTTGGGGAGCAAGCAACCAAGCTAGCAAGAATCAACACAAATTGAAGAGGTATGGAATAATTTGTTTATGTTGCAAGAAAAGGAGCCATAAGGCTATTGATTGTTGGCACTCTAGAAGACCAAGAAACCCATGCAAGAACTATTTCCGGTATTGTAGATTGACTGGACATTGGGAGGTCAAATGTTGAAAGATTCACCCATAACTTCATCCTAAGAACTGAACAACCACAAAGAATTCTTGGAGAGCTAAGGTCAAGGGGAAATATGAGTTGTTGGAAATTGCAGCCCAAGGAGAAGTGGTAGTCCAGTAACCTAATGCAGTAGTGAATTTCATCCACAACCATGAGAATGACACCAAGGTTATGCCAAAGGTATCACCTACTCAGCTCTTATCTTACATCCTACAATGGAGGCATCCTTTCTTGGAGATTTTTTGGAGTCTTATTGATGATATGAGAAGAAGAAAATTAAAGGAGTTGAATCTTTTCGAGACCAAAATCATGCAAATGGGGAGGTGTGATCTGAATTGGATCCTTGCCTAAATTCTTTTGTAAAATTGTAATAAACCTGAAATTGGATTTTTATTACATTTTGCCTTTTTGGGAAAATCGGAAGTGGAAATGAACAACTATGACAATTGTCCTTCGAAATACAACCCATTAAAACAATAAGGGTTGTAACGAAGAGAAAAATAGAAAGAGAGATGCAAGGATAAAGAGGGAAGGACAATAGCAGTAATTGAAGGTCGCAGAGGGCATTCTACTTGAGGTTGAGTGGACGAAGGAGTTAATGTTCCTGTCCATTCAAAGCGAATATATCTCTGGGCCATGGAATCTATAATTTTTTACTTTACCATGAGTAACAATACACAAATTCAGTGTATAACTCACCCATTTGTAATTTTCTCCCAAGCATAATAAAATAATCTCATTTAAATGATGATATATGTGAGTTAATGCATTTTTTTTTGGGTTCTTTTAATATGAGTTGCAATTCTCTATGCATACCTTGTCGAAGTAAATTTTCATCCTGTATCACTTGTGCACATAGTTTATTATTGTTGGGCACAGGTTTTACTTGTCGAGGTGTTTTTCTTTGCCCATAAATCATAGACAACATGTATATCGAAAGATGGCGTTTTGTGGGTGTTTATTAGTTACTCAAAGACCATCTACATATTTTCTCAATTAAGTCGGCTCTCAATTTATCCCCGTAAGTTTTTCTCTCCTGTTGAATGTCCAACTCGTCTTCAAAACGTCTTTTTTGTGGATTGTTAAACTTTTCCCTGAGTGTTTATTGTATACCATGGGTCTTGAAATTCACCTTGTAAACATTTTCATATGTCGTTGGTTATCAAATTCATCTTGCATACTTTCTCCGCAATTGTTGGTTTCCAAATTCGAATTTCAAAATTTTTTCCATCACGATTGGTCAGAAAATATGCCCTTTAATTGTTGATGCTAATTGTGGGTCAACCTATTACTAACGAGGTTCAGTTTTTTGTTGAATTACTTCGTTCGACCGAAGATTCTTCCTCGCTGAACCATTCCGCCCACAATTTTGACTGGAGTTGTTTTGGTTGGTTTGTCTTGTTTGGATGACCCGACTTTCATACATTTTGACTTGGTTGGCTTTCCTTTCATCTAAGTTGACTTGGTTGACTAGCATATCTTCTGACTCGACTCGACTCATTTTTTTTGTTGGACTCATTTTCCCATTTCGAATTCTAGGTAGTCAACTCCATTTTTGTTTGGGTCGACTTAACTTGTAGCTTGGTTCTTTAAGTCTATTCCCATCAATAAAGAGCGAAGATTATATTTATTATAGAGATATCTATGTTGGTGAAATTATGAGACTATAAACCTCCCATTTATGGATCACAAACAGAGGAACAATATAACCATAATGTATGTTGTTCTTAGAAGGTAATATGAAATTCTTGCTTAAAAAAATAAAATAAAAAAATTTTAAATTAAAAAAAATATTATCTATCAATAAATGAGTAAAAAACATTATATATCAAAATTGATGGATATAGATTTCATATAAAATAAAATAAATTTTATTTAAATTGAGTAAAAAACATTATATATCAAAATTAATAGATATAGATTTCATATAAAATAAATTAATTAGTTTTTGTAATGATAATTGTAAATCATATTTAAGTTTTAAACCTTTTCAACTAATTATAAAAAATTCATGACACTTGATTGTTATTAATTAATAATCATATTTAATAATAACATTAATAGATATTAATTTTTTTTTTATAAATGTTGTACAGAAATCAATTGTTAAGAACCAAAGATATAAATACAAAATACACTAGAATAGATTTAAGAAGAATATATGAAAACCACACTTTATTATATCAAAACCCTTGAGGTAGGGCAACACCATAAAATGGATCCTATTATGGAAGTGTTTCTCTCCTGTTCACTTGCCTCTTCGAGGGAGAAACCTCCTAATGAGTTTCACCTCCAAATATAATACTTCTCTTCATATCCCATTATGTTTCTTGAACCCCTTTATATAGTACTACCAACCACCTAAGAACATTCTATAAGAAGAACCTTCTAGAAGTTTAACCTTCTAGTAAGTCCTCCTACATTTATTATATTTAACTACTATAGTGGGCCTTATTTAATACTATAGTGGACCTAGTCCACCTTACATTGAATGACCTCCACTATTATCAGTATGGGCC
>JZKD02S1291630.1:0-12013 GCA_000966675.3 Picea glauca | reverse complement strand
GATTCTATGATCACACTTCCTTTTTGGCAGGTTGGGTGGCTTCACACTCAAAGACTCATAGGTGTGAGGCTTCTTGAAATTCATGCATGTGTTATTTAGAAAAGAAAAAATGTATCTTAAATCGGCCTTGACATCTCCACTAGTATAAATGACATCGTCTAGAATAGGGTCTTGTATCAATTGTGGTAGTGGAGCTAGGACGAGGTCATGTGCTTGATTAATCACAACAGTGGTGGAGGTACCCTTGTCTCATAGTCTATTGTATGAAGTTGCATTAGTGTTGTCATGGATGGCCACTTTCTTTCGCTTACTTGATGCTCTTGCTCCTAGAGTTACCACCTCGAATACGACCTCCTTCAAAGTTTTGAGTTCATCTCGTCAGTTATCCACCTTAATAAATAAGAAAATAATACCACATGGTTTTCTCCCTTGTTATGGCATCATCAATGAGAAAGAAAAGAAGAGGGGAAAACTTAATCCTATTGCCAGTCGCCATCTCCAATCTAATGTAGGTATTATCTTTGTACATGCTAAACTTTAAGATGGGTTCATAACAATCAATGAGATACTTTGGAATCCTGACAACATTCTTAATGGCCACAAACATACAATTATACCAGTATATGAAACATTTATCGTTAAAGGCAATATTGTATGCATCCTTCCTCACTCACCAAGGGGAAAAAGTTGTAGAGCCAAATCTTTGATTTTCAAGGGCAAGTGTCTTATGACCTGTTTTGCGACCTTTCAGAGCCCTCCAATGCAACAAGGTTGAGGCCACCAATATATGGCCATACATAAATGAGTGGCCCATACATTGGGAATCCCTCACAACATCCATAAATTTGTTCAAGAGGCATTGAGTTAAATGCCTTACATGCAAGCTTTGACAATGAAAAGGGAATCCAGTGTGTAGTCCCTAGTTTAATATTTCCTCACTATCCAACACATTAGAATTTAGTAAATTATCTTAACTATGTCACTATTGATGTTTTTAATCTCTTTGTTGTTTCTATTGGGGGTTGTGCCATATTTGGTGTACAACTTAGCATCCTTGACTTATTGTCCCAAAAAACCGAGGTGATGTCTAGATTAGAGTGTGATAAGCTTGTTAGATCCCATATGGTTTCAACATTGATCAAGTAGGTCCTATCTATACATAGTTTTCATTGGTTTGGTGCACATGATTAAGTAAGAACTTTATGCATTTGTCTTTCTCTTTGGTTTTTCCAAAATTAGGGGCTTTCCTAATGATGGAGGCCTGTAAGCCCTAGAACCATGCCTTCAACTCAATTTGTATATCACAACTATGAAGACGGGTGGTCCTCTTATTTCACTCTTGATGTAGCTCTAGGAATATATCTCCATTCATAAATCATGGTCCACTAATTTGGCGGTCTCAACTTTACCCTCCATGGCCCTAATCCGCATGACTCAATAATTCACGACTTCATCTAGGATCACCTCCTTTCATCAAGGCTCACTTCAAATAGTCACCTTCCCCATTTCTTGTACTGGCTTGCTACAACATTGTTGGTACACTAATGATATCACTTGTCATGTGTAGTGTTATTTGTCTATCACTCATATGACACATATCGTAGGTAATTCTCAGGACTTCTAAACCCATGCTCTACAAATAACAACATAAAGTTGGAATAAGCTTAAATTTATAACCAAAAAGTATTAACAATGGGTAGGTAGGTCCTGTTGGACATTTCCCATGTCACCTCAATTCAAATGTTTTCTTAATAAACGACTCTTACCAACCAAATTGACATTTAAATTGAAGAACGAACACTAGGATAAATTCTCCCATCAGTCACATAACCTTACTTATTATGCCCTCAACACCATCTCTACTTTTTGATGCAACCCATACATTGTGATGTAACTTGAAACCAACACAATCTTCCCATCCCTTCGACACTTGACTCAATATGGGTTTTTGTACTCGACTCTCTTATAACTCATTCCCTACAAACAATGGCTTGGACTGGTAACAACTCCCCCTAGAGCATAAAGGTGTGGAATATGCTAGCAAAAAAAGAAGTAGAAGCTAACTGAAAAATGGAACGAAAATGACGCAACCAAATGTTGATATTATGGTATTTGCAGGAGGTATTAACCTCCATATGTAACCTTTGACTAGAATATAATATTCCGGAAGCAAAAGAAACCCTAAACATATGTGTAAAAACCCTAGAAGACAAGTCGACTCCTTAGAATAAATAATATTAAAGGATTATCCTCCAAAAAGAGAAGTCGACCTAGATAGATGAAAAGAAGGATGATAAATAGAAGGCGCTTGAGCTCATTTGTACACACTTCACTCACTCTCTCAGTAAAGCATAACACAAGTTTGGAGTTGTAGTTGCAAGAATGGAAGGTGCATCTTCTGGGGTAATTCTTGGTCTCTCTCTCTAGTGCTATCTAGCCTAAGATATGTGCCCTACCCTCTAATATCTCTTGGTGGTATTCTTGGTGGTAGTCTAAGAAGTGAAACTGCAATTGTTGAAGTTGGGTATTGTTCTTGTTTTATGGTTGTGGAGACCCTCTCTCTTATGTGCTACCCTTGGAGGAGGTACGCTCTCCTTTTCTTGTGTTTTTGCTACAATTGTATAGTGTTTTATAGTTCCATCTCGTGCTGCTGCTGCAATTAGGGTTTATCTGTTGGTTCTAGTGTGGCTTTCTAGAATCATTCTATCTATCAAAGGTTAAAGTGCTCGGGGTGGTTGCATGCCTATGGTTGGGAGACAATATTGATATTGTCTATGGTAAAATGAGCACATCGAATATTTTAACTGGTTATGGGCCCACACTACCATCAGAACATTCTAATCGCTGGAAGGTAGATCGACAGTTCCTTGTCAAGCTCATTGTAGCATCAATTGCAGCTGCAACTAGGGTTTATGAGTTTGCAGCTGCAAAAAACCCTAACCTAAATTCTTAGGCATTTTTAGTGAATCGTTGGACCTAATTTTTGGGTATTCTAGTGCACCCTAGCCTAGTGCACCCTCTGGTGCCCTCAAACAACAAAAACATCAAGTTTGAATTATTGGTCAAAGTCAAAGTCAAAGGTTGACTTTTGGTCAAAATTGAAATTTCAAGGTTTCTAGCTTGTTCTAATCATTGAACCTTTTTTATTCAATTCTAACCTCCTCTTGTTAAGATGGTGTCTAGTTTCATAATAGAAGACAAGTTGAATGATGCTATAAAATCCAAAGGCATTCACTTGTATATGCTTTTCAAGTTATATCATTCAACAAAGCATGAGTGTGTTTGCAGGGGATGTACAAGAGACCTTGTCGAAGCAGTGATCTTAGATTTAGTACATTCACAGGAACAAGCACACCCTCACTAGCAGTTGAGGCTCTAGGTTCAATGTTTGATTGATCAAATTGTTAAGTTTCAATTTGTACATATCAGGTTTGATAGTTGCTACAATACAAGTAAGCACTATAGTTGTGACAACAATCTTTGAAAGGTTCTATTACTGCTAGGTATACTTGGTTGCATGTAAGTACTATTGATATAGATGCTTATTGCACCTGTTTGCAAAATGAACTAACATCTCTGTCACACACCCACTCTAGCATAATAATTTTTTTTCCTTTTCCCGAGGGACGGAATCCCCGAAAACCTACGGAGCCTAACACAGGCTGCAGATGTCACCTCTACCTCGACAGAGTCTCTGCGCAACCTCCTGATCTTAAGGATCGTTCAATTTATTTTATGAGCCGAAGTGGCTCCTTCGATTCCTTGCTGGAATCTCAATTCAATCGATCCACGGGTCCTTCGGAAGTTCCCCAGTGCGAACAACACTAGGCGCGAGCTCCACGACTCCCAAGCAACCACAACGCTATGAGCAAGGCCAGTTCCCAAAGGCACTTGTCGCAACTCGCCATCTCGCGAGTTCGCGAGTCGAAGCTCTCGACTCCTCCTTTCCAATCTTGAGATCATGAAATGGGTATAGCTCCCTTCTATCAACGCCCTTCGCGTGTGACCACCGGCTAGGCCAAACACTAGCTCCCGTCGCAACTCGCGACTTCACAAGTCGAAGGGTTGAACCTCCGTGCTTTTCCCGTGTGAACCTCCGAGACTTGAAAGTCAACGAAGGTTGACCTTCCTTTCACACTTCCCGCAACTCGCCACTTTGTGAGTTGTAGCGATGAGTCTTCGTTCTCTTATCCCGCGAATCCCTGAGACGCGAGAAGTCAACGGAGTGTTGAATCCTTCTCCCCAGACGACGCACGTCCGCCTGTCAACCACGCAGGCCCCACCTTGCGGTCCTGCCACGTGTCCCTTCTCTTGTGCCTCGACTCTCGACACTTTGCGACTTCTTTAGTCGAGACGAGGTCCTCTCAACCTCCAAACCCCCGAATGCGCGATATGCAATGGGGTTCCTGATCCAATGGTCCTTTCGCGACTTGTATCCAATGGATGTCTCCGCTCCTCGCTATTTCGCAACTTTGCAATTTGTGGCGTCCAACCTTGGCACCTTCCCTTCATGAAACCCCGAGAAGCGATGTTAGCTTTCCCTCTCGCGTTCTCGCTACTCGCGACTTCGCAAGTCGAAGGGTTGAACTCTCGTTCCCTTATCTCATGAATCCCCGAGACGCGAGAGGTCAACAGGTGTTGACTCCTTTCACTAGGTGACACGTGTCAACCTATCTATTGCACGGGCCCACCTTGCGGTTCTACCATGTGTCCCTCATCCCCAGCTTCGGCACTTCGCGACTTCGCTTCCTGAAGTGCTACCTCCTTTGTAGCCCGACACCCGAAGTGTCGAGATCCCGAACTCCTCGCTACTCCTTATCGCAACTCGCGACTTCAGGACTTTCGGGACAAAAGTCTCGACCTCCTATCCGTCGATATGCCGAAATGCCGAAGCTCCGACACGTCGTCAACGCGGGTCCCACAACGAAACTTCCCGCCTTTTTGGAGTTTCAGACTTCATGACTTCGTGAATCCTGATGCTAAGCTTTCGGTTCTTCAACCCACGAAACCCCGAAATATCGAGTTCCGATGCACTTCACCAATAACTAGCTCACACAAATCCTTTCGCCCCTTCGGGACTTCGCCTTTCGCAACCTCGCGAATCTTGAGGCAAGGGTTTTAACCCTTCAACACGCGAATCCACGAAATGAGATTACGCGAGTGATCCAATGGTTCTTTTCGACTCAGATCCTATAGTCCGATTTCTCCCGAACTGAAAACTTGAAAAATAGGCTTACCGTAACTCCCCTGCTCCTCTGCAAGATATGATGGTTCTCAGGACTTCGCGAATTCTCCATGGATAATTTCGACCGTCCAATGCCTCCTTGACGACTCTTGCGAAGCGAACACGATAATTCCTTCGCTGCTATTTTGGGACTTCAGGGGGGATCATTCTTCCTCGTACAGGGTTACTAAGACTTGCGCCTTCAAATCCCTTTCCAGGTTCTTGGTGAGCTTTCTAAGAAGGGTGTCTCTATGGGGAGATCTATCCAGGGTATTACCCGAGACGGATAAGGGTATAGATTTCCCGAACACAGACTTGAAGTCTGAATTAATTCAATATGTGTATAAATAGTGATTTATAAAACATAAGCCATACATAGTCTTTCCATTATAAGCGTGCAACCACCATTTCCAAATCAAAACACTACACAGGCAGTCTTATACGCAAACCATTCATAAAACTGCACAGACTATGAGCATACATGTCAGCATATAAATTTCAAGATGCAAGATGTAAAAACACTTATCAGAAATAACACCAGATGTGATTGCAATTGCTGAGAGGGGTGCTCGTTTCCACCCAACCATAGGCTAAGAGACTCCCAACGAATTTACCACTAGCCACCCCCGAGATGAGACCACGAAGCTACGAGACCGCGTCTCTGTTTTCCAGTGACTGAGAACGAAGGTTACTCTCCTTCTTCTCTGTTATCACTCACTCTATATTTTATAGAATTCTCTTCCTCTTTCCCTCACGTCTGCCCTTGATCGTCCACACTTCTTTCCTTTTCTCTGTTCGGCGAGGTTGTGTGTGACATGATTTTCCTCGCAGTGGTCAGGTCTGAGGACTCTACGGATGGGCGGTTCACCCCCCATCCCTCATTACTCATGATGGGCCCTTTACCTACCAATCCTGACGAGTCATTTAATTCGGGGCCAGCGAGACGCTCTTGGTTCGCCGGGCCAGTGAAGTCCAAATGCGGTATTGGTTTCGGTGGAAGTTAACGCCACCATTCCAGGTGCCTTCCACCACCTTTCTTCAACCATCTTGGTCTCTTTTTCAGCATATCCCCTCTCAGCAGTCCTGCAATATATATATTCATAATATTATTTACATTCATCAACCTTTTTCACAAGGTTCATTCACATCACACATTCACATTTCTGAGTTTGCCACAATACTTGGCCAGTATAGTTATTTTTACAGACTAGGGGAAACAGGGTGTTACAATCTCCTCTAGGAGATATTTATTGTTTTTCTTCCAGGAAGGTCACCTTGGTAATTCTATGATGACTACCATCCTTGTTACCATAGATATGTTCTTATGAAAATGTTATTGGAAATACTTTTTCTCTCGTTGTTCTTGTTCCGGGCAGGTCACAGGAGATAGTTTTGAGAAGGAGCTATAGTGACAGTCACAAACATGGAGGAGATGACTCCATCAAGTGGTGAGGTAGGTGATCTCACCAAGTACCAATTCTAAAGGAAGCGTGTAAAGCAAAAAGGAGTTTTGGACATCGTTCACTTAGATGTGTGTGGACCAATGTCAACCTCCTCACTAAGCGGAAGATAAATATATTGAGGTTCAATAATGAAGGAGAGTACACCTCATATGACTTCAAGACATTCTGCAGAGAGGTCAGGATTAAGAGGGAGCTCACTACTCCCTAAAATCCTCAGTAGAATGGTGTGGCAAACAGAAAGAACCGTTTCATTGAAGAGTTTGTTAAGGCAATGATGAATGATCAGAATCTATCCATGTTTCTATGGGTATAAGCAACTATGATAGTCATATATGTTCAAAATAGAATTTTTCATCGTATATTGAAGAACATGACTCCAGAAGAAACTTTCTTCGGAAAGAAGCCAAGTGTTGAACACTTGAGGATCTTTGGTTGTCCTATCCATATTCATGTTCCCAAGGACAAAAAAAGAAGTTAGAACCTTCAGGAAAGACAGGAATATTCATTGGATATAGTGAGTCATCAAAAGCTCACTGAATCTATGTTCGAGGTTAACGAAGGTTGAAATCAACATAGATGTGATTTTTGATGAAAATATTAGCTTCAGTAAATCTATAGAAGATTCCATGGATCCCAACGATGAAGAAGAACATGATGGTCCCAAGGAAGAAACTACATGTTCTCCATAACATCTCAATGTAGAACCTTCCACCTTCAAAGAAGCAGTCAAGAAGAAAGAATGGAAGGAAGCTATGATGGAAGAATATCAATCCATCATGAAAAATGATGTATGGAAAATTGTGACTAGACCTGAAAGAAAGTTTGTAGTCACTTTAAAATGGGTTTAGAAGATAAAAGTATGCAATAGATGGGAGTATCAATAAATACAAGGCAAGATTTGTGGCTAGAGGGTTATCCCAACAGGAGGGAGAAGACTACAATGAGATGTTTGCTCTAGTTTCCAGATACGCCTCTATTAGAGACATCATATCTCTTGCAGCATCCATGGGTTGGAGTTTACATTAGATGGATGTAAAGACCGTCTTTTTCAATTGAGTAATTGAGGAAGTAGTATACATAAAACAACCTCAAGGTTTTGAGGTACACCTGAAAGAAACACATGTATGCAGATTAAAGGCAGCCTTGTATGGATTCAAGCAAGCTCCAAGAGCTTGGTATGCACGAATCCATAGTTACTTGACGAGACTTGTATTTTCCAAGTGCTATGTTGATCCAAACCTTTATTACAAGGTTATTAATGATGCACCTGTGATCCTGCTACTATATGTGGATGAATTTATTTTTTACAGGTGCAGAGCCTCTCATTCTTTAGTGTAAGAGGGAGTTAGCCTTTGAATTCGATATGAAGGATCTTGGTCACATGCATTATTATTTGAGACTAGAAGTATAGCAAAAACGTGTTGAAATATTCCTAGGGCAAGGGAAGTATGTTGTAAAGATCCTTCAAAAGTTTGGGATGATGGATTTCAAATCCATGGAAACTTCCATGGTGACAGATCTGAAGAGGATGAGAGACTCTGATTCTGATCCAATAGACTCATCCCTGTACCAACAGTTGATTAGCTCGTTGATGTATTTGGTGAATACCCGACCGAACATTTTCTTTGCCGTGAACAAGTTGAGCTAGTTCCAGGAGGAACCTAGACATGAGCATTGGATAGCTGGAAAGCACATTTTGAGATATCTTCGTGGGACGCTAAATTATGGTTTTGAGATATGCCTCAAACAATGACGTACAACTGCATGGATTCACTGATTCAGATTGGGAAGGGAGTGCATATGACATAAAGAGTACTTCTGGTATATATTTCAGTTTTGGCTCTGCTATGATATCATGGACTAGGAGGAAACATAAGTCTGTTGCACTCAACACTACAGAAGCAGAGTATATTTCAACTTGTGATGCTTGTACGAAAGCAATATGCCTCTGAAAGTTGATTTCTGGACTATTTGATCAGGTGATGGATTCAACTATGATATATTGTGATAATCACAGACATGTGAAGCTCTCAAGAACCCTGTGTTCCATGACAGGTGGAAGCTTATTGAGATAAAGTACTATTTTATCCATGATAAAGTCCAGAAGGGAGAAGTGATTCTCCAGTACATTTCCACCGATGAGCAGACAACTGATATTTTGACAAAGCCTCTATCCAAGATAAAGTTTGCATACTTGAGGGATAAGATGGGACTTGTGAAGATACACTCCTTTGGTTGAAAAGGGAGAGATGGATTCCTAGGTTGGGAGAGAGTGTTGATATATGGCATCATGGATAGTCAGTGTGTTAGTGGACAAACATTCTCCAGGTGGAGAATGGTCCAAGAAGAACAAATTGTTGATGTACCATGGACAACTATTCTCCTGGGGCATTGCCCAGACAGGTAGAATGGTCCAGGACAAGTATTATCTTGGGGCTTTTCCCAGATAGGTAGAATGGTTTGTCTCCCTGAGTTCACAGTAGTGACCAGAGTGGGGAGATTGGTACAAGACATACATTTTCCTTGAGTTCACAGTAGTGTCCAGAGGGGGGAAAATGGTCCAAAACAATCATTCTTCATGAGTTCACGGTAGTGACCAGAGTGGGAAGAATGGTCCTTGTAACCCATGGTGTGGCTTTAAGCATCTGTTGGGACATTCATTCTTCATGTGTCACAAGTAGTGACCAGGATAGGAAGAATGGTCCCTATATCACTATGTTGAGTGAGTGACTTATGCGAGACACTCTGTTGAGTGCGCTAAGTCCAACACATGACTTATTCATCATCATGCTTGATTACTCAAATGGAGTATGGCCTCAAGAGATGATGAAAATGATGATATGATTTGATACCAAGAGACTGTGTGTCTCTAGACAATAGCTATGTGCTATTGTGGTGGATGTGTACCACTAGTAGTGATTGTGTATCACTAGATAGTAGCTATGCACTACTAGGAGTGGTTGTGTACCACTGGATAGCATTTGCGTACATCTATGGATCGACATTGTTGTGATATATTGGATGGCATTGTAGTAACTATGTGTTACTACCTGGTTTCCATGGAGACTACCAACAATGTTGGAGGTGATTGCCAGCTAGATGGATAGTGATGATGATGCTCGTGACTTGATCTGCATGATCACGAGGGAGCCTGTGTGGATATGATGATGCTACCTATATAATTGTCTGCAAGACTATGTGAGCCTTGACCATACCATGTGAAATAGATGGATGTGTTTGAGACCATTACAACTAATTCCTCCCTAGCTAGGAGGTTATGTTGATATTATGGTAGTTGTTGGAGGTATTAAACTCTATATGTAACCTTTGACTAGAATAGAATATTTTGGAAGCAAGAGAAACCCTAAACAGATGTGTAAAAACCCTAGAAGACAAGTCGACTCAGTAGAATAAATAATATTAAAGGATTACCCTCAAGAAAGAGAAGTCGGCCTAGACAGGTGACAAGAGTGACTATAAATAGAAGGCACTTGAGCTCATTTGTACACACTTCACTCAGTCTCTCAGTAAATCATAGCGGAAGTTTGGAGCTGCAGTTGCAAGAATGGAAGGTGCATCTTTTGGGGTGATTCTTGGTCTCTCTCTCTAGCGCTATCTAGCCTAAGATATGCGCCATACCCTCTAGTATCTCTCGGTGGTATTCTTGGTGACATTATTGGTGGTATTCTGATATTCCTTGTGGTATTATTGGTGGTAGCCTGAGAAGTGCAATTGCAACTATTGCAGTTGAGTATTATTCGTATTCATTGGTTGTGGAGACCCTTTGTCTTGTGCGCTACCCTTGAAGGAGGTGCACTCTCCTTGTCTTGTGTTGTTGTTGCAATTGGATGGTGTTTTCTGGTTCCATCTCGTGCTACTGCTGCAACTAGGGTTTATTTGTTGGTTCTAGTGTGGCTTTCCAGAATCATTCGATCTATCAAAGGTTAAAGTGCTTGGGGATGGATGGATGCCTATGGTTGGGAGACAATAGTGATATTATCTATGGTAAAACGAGCACATCGAATATTTTAACACCAAAACTAGAAAGCAAAATGCTAAGGTGACTCAGAGGAAAATGCAAGAAACTAAAACTAATAGACAAATGTTAGATACAACCTAAGAAAGGAAAGGCATAACCAACTCATCCTAACCTAACATACTCCTCTAAAAAGGAGTGGAGCTTTGGGTATTGAGGGGAAGGGGTAAAGGGATTTAGGTGATCACCATTCACCGACCCTATCATAGTGTGTTATTCAACTAAGCCAACTTGACGACACTAGAATATTTGATTTTCATAACTAGAAATGGGCCCATCTGGTAGATTCATAGCTTGTTAAGATGCTTCAAGTATTCACTATCATACAAAAATACGATATCACCTTTGTCAAAGTCCATGTTCTTGATATGATGGTCATGTCAAGCCTTATGTCTTGCATTCTCCACATTCCAACGAAATTCTACCATGAATCCATCTTCTTTAAGTGCCATTACTTTTTTCAATCACTTCTATATTGATGTTGGAAACTAAGAACTAAGCAGGAACCAGTGCTTATTTTCCATAAACCAACCTGAAAGGGGTTTGTTTCATCAATTAGTTAGTAGCGATCTAGTTTGCACAGAGTACTGTCGGTACCCACTCATCCTAGTGATCTTTGTTAATCGATAAAAACTTGGTTAATCTATGCTCTACGATTTAATCGAAGGATTCCATTACACCATTAGATTATGGTTGACATGGAATATTCTCGTTGTAATGGATCAATAATTCCCCTCAAAGTTGCAATTATTTTGTTGATGAAATTTTTTCCTTGATCACTCATCAAACTTTGTGAGCGACCAAAAATGGTGTTGATGTTTTCAAAAATAAACTTTGTTGTCTCATGGGACTATGGTAGTGATAAGTAGTGAGGTGATTGGGATTATATTAATGCAAAGACTCGTGTTCAAAACCCCCTAAGTGGGTTCAAATCAAGCCAAGTGCAATTCATACTGACTTTGACAATGTAGATGCAACCATCACAACGTGACAACTTAGCCAAAGAGATTCTATAAGATGTATTTCTTTATAAAAAAAATGTTATAGTGTCAGCTGAAAAATCCCGAGTGGGGATGGATACTACCCACTTTGTGAGGTAGTTAGTTGATGTTATGGTGTATTGAGCTCCAGAGACAATAGTTAGTAGATTGATCGATTCAATGAAATCTACGACCCATCTTTCAAAGGCGTTGTTTAACTGTTCTATGGAATGGTTTTTTTCGCCTTTATCCGACAATATAAATTTGCATGAAAACATTATTTTTTGTTGTTTAAAATCCATTCTGAATG
>JZKD02S1291619.1:0-12013 GCA_000966675.3 Picea glauca | reverse complement strand
ATATTACATGCCTTCAACTTGACACTTGTCACCTTTAGAAGTAGATTTAAGCCACTTGGTGACCCATTCCCCACCCTCGGGAAATTAGGATAAAATAATATATCCACAAGGTTACACTTTTTGGAAATATTATTAAAATATTCCCCCCTTTTCCCTTTTCGGTGGAGTTGGCCTCCCATCTCTTTTCATATGAGTCTGTTTGTGCATAGCGATTCAATATTATATTAATAACCATGATTATAATTACATGGATAAGCACACTGATCTATCTCCATATTGACTCACCATCCTTATACTCACACACGCTCTCTGACCTCAATACACACACACACACACATAACTCAACTCTACACACTTCCAGGTCATTACCATGCACTTATGCAAGTGCACATGACACGATGCAATGTGCGCACTTAACCAGGTGCATGAAAAACACATAAAATGTGTGCACCCTATCTTTTATAACACTTCTATGTGAACTACTCAGATGCGCGCAACACCAAAACCAGGTGCCAATGGCTCACCATCCTAAATGTACATTAAATTTACACTTGGTTCAAATGACTCATCATCCTATATGTACATTACATTTAAACTTGGTTCCAACGGCTCACCACTAGCCTATATGTACAATTACATAGGGTTCTAGATCATGGACATTTCATTCCCCTCCCCCTTATTTATGCACTATCCATAGTGCATCATATACACATGTACATACAAAATTTCAAAGATCCTCAGAAATATGTGAATACTCTTCCCACATAGTATCCTCACATTCCTAGGTTGCATCCTCAGGACCGTACCAGGTCCATTAGACCTTTACCAACTCTATGGCTCGATTCTGGGGCTACTTGATTTTCTAATCCAATATGAAAATTGGTCACACTTGAAATTCTCCTTCTGGCTCCACTTGAATCACATTCCAATCAATGACATGATTGTTGGGTTGTTATATTCTTTGTAGTGAAAGTTTAGTCGAGGTGGATCAACTAACGGTCGAATTCGAGGTGGATCAACAACAATTCAAATTCAAGGTGGATAGACAATAGGTCGAAGTCGAGGTGGATTGAAAATAATTCGAAGGTTGAGGTAGTTGACCGAGTAAATTCAAAATTGAAGGTCGAGGTCGTTAACCGACAAGAGGTCGAAAACAAGTCGAAGAGCTCAACCAAAAAGAGGTCGACAGGCAGGTGTATGGAAACCAAATGAAGACCAAATGAAGATTGAATCATAGTCAATGGGTAACATGAATTGGTAGTCGACTGTAACATAATCCTAATATTCATGAGATTGGTAGCCAATGATCTACATGGATATTTAATTGTTTTTTGGCACCATTTCTTTAGGGTTTTTCCTACTGTAAATCATATAAAGAGGAATGTTGTAAGGTCATAAAGGTTAATAAATAATCTTTAATATTTAGATGATGAATGGCTAATCGCCAAGAGTCTGTAATTTAGAGGTTTTGGTCATGCAAATGTAAGCTGAATTGGCTACATGGTTGTTCTTGTGTAAGTAAGAAGGTATGATGTCGATTGTGTCTTAGGTGTGGACCAAGGCTATACATGTAACCTTTTATTCTGAATGAATAAGACAAGGAGCAGAATTCTCAAGGAATGTTGGTTTTCTCGGTTTGGGTTTCCAGGGTAAAATATTTGTGTACTGTGTGATTGTTGTGTCATTTACTTTATTGATTAAATATTTTTTCCTCTCTTATGCTAGTTTTAGCATGGAAGTGTGTCTCATTTCCTAACATGTGGTATTAGATCCAAGGTAAGGTTTGACATGTAGTATCAGATCTTGACTTACCAATATTTAATCTGATAGATAAAACCTAGGTACAATAAGATTTGCAAGTCATAAATTGCGCTAAATATTGTGGTAAATAATGGCAAGTAGTTCGAGAATAGAGACATAAGAATTCAATGACCATAATTTTGAGCTTTGGAAGCTTAAAATGGAATATCTTCTTGTAGATCGATAACAAAGGACATTGGTCTATCTAGGTACCCAGTCGATAGGCATATCGATGGAATAATGGGAGAAACTCAAAATAAGAGAAATATGTATGATTCAACTTTGTCTTTCATATTCAGTACTATCGAATGTCTCACGTGAAGATTCGACCAAGAAATTGTGGGAAAATATGGGAAGCTTATTCCAGTCAAAATATCTGGTAAACAAGTTGTTTCTCAGAAATAAAATGTATCTTCTAATAAATAACAATGGCAATTCGGTGATTGAGCATTTAAATGTGTTTAATACCATTTTGATTCAGTTATCATTTGTGGATATTTAAATCATTAAGAAGGAGAAGTGTATTAGCCTATTATGTTCTTTTCTAGACTCCTGGGATAGCTTAGTTGTGTCTATAGGGAGAAATACAACCACACTATTGATAGAAGATGTGGTTTCTTCTCTAATATCAGAAGAAATGAGAAGGAAGAACATGGAAGGATTGAAAAAATATGCTTTAGTGATGAGAGGTCGACCAATTGAAAGAGATAAAGGAAAATTCTTCGGTAGAAATTTTAAGTCGAAGGGTAGATCTAAATCCCCAGTTCAGTTGACAAGAAGATGTTGTAAATGCACTAAATCTGGGAATTTAAAAAATGACTGCAAGTCAAGGGTGACGAAATTCGGTACAGGATCCAATGAGAAGCAGTTGAATGAGAGAAAGATGACTCCAAATAAGGGAGGCAATGTGTACTTAACATCGACCAGTACACATTCAAATCAAGATGTTTGTTTGATTAACTCAGAAGCATCCTATCATATGACACCAGATAGAGAATGATTCTATGAATATGAATGATATGGAGGAGAAGTGTTCTTGGGGGATGACTTGACAAACAAAATTGTCAGACGGGGAAAAGTTTGAATGATACTACAGGATGACCCTTCTAGGTGTGCTACACATTCTGGTTTTGAAAAGAATCTTGATATCTTCTAGTAAGATGTGTGATTTTTGAGTGCACACTCTATTTTAGATGGATTTGTGCAAGGTGGTAAGAGGTGTGATCTTCTTAATGAAAGGAGTTTGTATTGGAACCCTATACAAGTTATTAGGGAGTGTCGAATCGACTGGATAACACAACAATATTGTTGTTCCTGAAGTCGACTACTCTCGACTCGGAATGAGTTGATTCAAAATGACTCAACAAGTCATCATAAATTTGACCCAACCATGCTATGGCATGAGAGGATGGGACATATTGGAGAAAAAGGAATTTGAGATATGCACAATAAAGGTATGTTCAAAGACTTTATTGAGTGTAATTTAGAAGTCGAATTTTGTGAACATTGTATATATGGAAAACAAAGTCGGGTGAGGTTTCCATATGGAGAGACGAGGGAAAATGGGATTCTAGAGTTGGTTCATAGTGACGTGTTTGGCCCTATTACAATGCCTTCACTTGGTGGATCCATGTATTATGTCTCATTCATAGATAAATTTTCCAGGAAGACATGGATATATTTCCTAAGGAATAAATTAGAGGTTTTTGAGAAATTCAAAGATTTTAAATCTCTTGTAGAAAACCAGATAGCTAAGAAGATTAAGGTGTTGAGAACTGACAATGGCAGTGAATTATGTGGAAAATAATTTGATCAGTGCTATAAGCAGTGTGGCATAACATGCCAAAATACCACACGATATACCCCACAATAAAAATGGAGTTTTTGAGAGAATGAATAGAATGTTGATGGAAAAGGCAAGGAGCATGCTCATTGGTGCTAGGCTCACACAATAATTCTAGGTGGAGGCAGTCGACACTGAAAAATATCTATTGAATATATCTCCTTCGTCAGTGCTAGTTGACACGAATCCAAATGAGGTATGGTCAAGTAAGAAGCCTTCAGTTTCATACCTCAAAGTATTTCACTGTGATGCATTTGTGCATGTTCCCAAGGAAAAGAGGAGAAAGATGGATGAGAAGGAAGTCAAATGTATTTTCATTGGATAAAAATAAGGAATGAAAGGATATAACTCTAGGATCATGCATTAAGGAGAACATTGTACAACCAAGATGTGGTCTTCAGAGAAGTCAGAGGTAAGTATGATCTTGAGGAAATTGTTTAGACTGAGAATAATCTTGAGATGATGTGGTTTGAACTGAGGACTGAATAATATGATTCAAATGATTCGATTGAATCAAAGAAAGAGGTGGAAAAATCGACCCCGGTGGTGAGGAGGTCAGAAAGAGTAAGAAAACCATTCGAAAGGTATATTCCACCTTAATTTTGTTCCACAATCATGTTAATTTCCCCCAATGATGAGCCCAAGTCAGGAAAGGAGGCATTCAACTCCATAGGGGGGAAAATGTGGAAGGGTTCCATGGTCAAAGAGATGGAATCCTTGAACAAGAATGAGACATGGTACTTAGTCAAGTTGCCTAGTGGAAGAAAGCATGTCAGTAGAAAATGGGTATTCAAGAAGAAGATGAATGCAGTAGGTCAAGTTGAGAAATTCAAAGCTCAACTAGTAGCAAAAGGATATTCCCAAGTCAAAGGAGTCGACTTCAGTGATATTTTCCCCCCTATTGCAAAATTAACCTCCATTACAATATTAATGTCCCTGGCTGCAACATTTGATCTAGAAATAGAATAGATGGATGTGAATACAACATTCGTACATGGGGACCTGGAAGAGGAAATCTACAAGAAACAACTTGAAGTATTTGTAGTAAAGGGAAATAAAATTTGGTGTGTAAACTGAAAATATACCTTTATTGTCTAAAGAAATCACCAAGGATGTGGTACCAAAAGTTCGACACATACATCCTTAGTTTGGGATTTGTGAGAAGCAAATATGATCACTGCATATATTCCAAAGAAGAAGGTGGGCATTTCATATATGTATCTTTGTATGTCAATGAAATGTTGTTGATTGGAAACAAAATAGACACAATAAAGGAGGTGAAGAAGTAGCTATCCTCCAAGTTTGACATGAAGGATATCAATGCAACTAACTTCATTATAGGAATGGAGATTAAGATAGATCGAGCAACTAGAAATTTATGGTTGAATCAGACGAAGTATATTGAAACAGTTTTGAAATGTTTCAACATGTAGTATTTAAACCAATGAAGGTGCTAATTCATCTGGGAGAAAGGCTAACTGTCCAATAGTTTCCAAAGAAACAGGAACACATAGAGGACATGGCATGTGTTTCCTATGCAAGTGTTTTTGGTATTCTAATGTATGCAATGGTCTGCACTCGACCATACATTTCCCATGCAGTGGAAGTGTTGAGAAGACACATGTCAACACCTAGGAAGGAGGATTGGACAATTTTCAAGAGAATATTCAGGTATTTGTGTGGCACAAAAGAGTATGTTATATGCTACCAAGGGAAATTTGGAGGTGACAATGAATTAATTGTGAATGGCTTTGTCAATTTAGACTGGGTTGGAGATCTATATCAATGGAGGTTGACCAGTGGATATGTGTTCAAAATTTTTGGTGGAGCAATCAACTAGATGAGTAAGCGACAAGAGATCATAGCCTTGTCAACAACAAAAGATGAATACATGTCAACCACTCATGGAAGAAAAGAAGTAGTATGGTTGAAAAGGTTTTATTCATGAATTGGGTTTGAGAATAAATCTATCAAGATAAGTTGTGATATTCAAAGCACAATATTTCTATCAAAGAACCCAAATTATCATTCAAAGACTAAGCACATTGATATACCATAGCATTTCATGAGAGACATGGTGGAAATCAACAAGGTGTTGCTGGAGAAAGTAGACACATTGGAAAACATAACAGACTCCTTGACCAAGTATGTGAGTGTTGTGCAATTCTCCTGGTGAAGAGAGGAAATGGGTATTGTTTCCTTGGGTCTGTAAACATAAGTGTATGAATATCCTGGTTTCAACAAAGAATAAAATAAGTGGGAGAATTGTGGGTTGTTATATTCTTTGTAGTGAAATTCTAGTTGAGGTGGATTGACTGACGATCGAATTTAAGGTGGATAAACTAACTATTGATGTCAAGGTGGATCGAAAACGAGTCAAAGTTGAGGTGGATCGACAGCAGGTCGAAGTCAAGATGGATCGACAACAAGTTGAAGGTCAAGGTAGTCAACTGGGTAAAGTCTAAGTCGAAGTTCGATGTGTTCAACTGAAAGGAGGCCGAAAACAAGTCGAAGAGGTCAACCAACAAGATCAGGTTGACATGCAAGCATGTGGAAACCAACTGAAGACCAAATGAAGGTCGAATGGTATTTGACGGGTAATATGACTTGGCATTCAACTATAATAGAATCCCGAGATTCATGGAATTGGTATCCAGTGATATGCATGGATCTGTAACCATTTTTGGGTGCTATTTATTTAGGGTTTTTCCTACTATAAAGTCTATAAAGAGGCATGTTGTAAGGTAGTAAAGACTAATAAATAATCTTGAATATTTAGATGATGAATGGATAATCACCAAGAATTTATGATTTATAGGTTGTTGGTCAGGAAGATGTAAGTTGAATTGGCTACATGGTTGTTCTTACATAAGTAATAAGGCATGATGTCGATTTTGTCTTAGGTGTGTACCAAGGTTAGACATGTAACCTTTTATTCTAAATGAATAAGACAACGAGGAGAAGAATGCTCAAGGAATGTCGTTTTTCATGATTTGGGTTTCTCCGGTAAAATTTATGTGTACTATGTGATTGTTGTGTCATTTACTCTATTGATTAAATACTCTCTTATGCTAGGTTTAGAGTGGAAGTGTGTCTCAACTAACAATGATTAAAATTAGGTACATACTTCTTAAGAAATGACACATGGAAAACATTATGAATACATAAGGATGTATGTGATGAAATCATATAAGTGATAGGACCAATCCTCTCTAGGATTTCAAATGGTCCACAATAGCACGTTGCTAACTTAGAACACTTTTTAAACTTCAGGGAATTGCTCCTGGCCTTCACTTTCAAAAACATGTGCTCACCCACTTTAAACTCTCGGTGGGTTCTTCTTTTATCTACACAACTTTTCTTCCTGTCTTAAGAGGCCTTTAGATTCTACCTTATCTTTACCATCTTCTCTTCCATTTCCTAGAGAAACTCTGGCCCAACTACTACATGGTGTACTGGGTTGTCCCAACTCATAGGTGTGTTGCACTTTCTTCCATAAAGTGCTTCAAATGGGATCATATTTAAATATTATTGATACCTATTGTTGTAAGCAAACTCTACCAAATGCATGTAGTCTTCCCATTTTGATGTCTTGTCCATCACATACATCCTCAACATGTCTTCAATCACTCGATTTACCCTTTCTATTTTTCCATATGAATTAGGGTGATATGTTATGTTGAAATTCAAACTTGTCCCAAATACTTTGAATATCCCTTTCCAAGTTTTCTAGGTGAACTTGGAATCTCTGTCAAACACAATTTTTTTAGGTACACCATGCAACTTGGAAATTTCTCACATGTAAATATCAACAGTGTCAGTTTTCTTTACTGGAAAAAAATGGGAAACTTTAGTAAGCTTTTCCATCACCACCATAATAGAATCATGTTTCTTAGTAGTCCTAGGAAACTTAGTTATGAATTCCATGGTCACAACTTCCCACTTCCACTCAGGAATGGGAAAGGGATGTAATAAAATAGTTGGATGTATGTGCTCAACCTTGACCTTCCGACGTTTGAGATATCTCGCAATAAAATCCACAATTTCCTTTTTCATACCTGGCCAAAAGTATTGCTTCTTGACCGCGACAATGGTATTCTGGTAACCTGGATGTCCAACATAAGGAAACTTATGCATCTATTACAATATCATTCTATTAAACTCCTTATCATTCAACACATAGACTATATGTCTATACATGAAGATCCCATACTCTCTTAGCTCATAGCCGTCTAGATTCTGCTGTGACATACATTGTTGTAAAGTATCCTTTATGTCCTCATAGCACAGATATGATTTGGAAACTTCTAAAATTTTGTCACGAAAACCTGTCCAGTACATGCTAATGGTTGTAGCATGCATCACATGCACCCTCCTGCTGAATGTGTCAACCACCTTGTTCTCTTTTCTTATGATATCCTTTATGTTGAAGTCATACTCAATGAGTAACTCTAACCACCTACTTTATCTAACATTTAGACTTGGCTATCCAAACAAATAATTCATACCACAATGGTATGTTATCAACTCAAATATTTTACCCATGATATAATTCTGCCACATCTTCAAAGCATGCACTGTGACTGCCAATTCCAAGTCATGCATAGCATAGAGTCTTTCATGCTATTTCAACTTCCTTGATTCGTAGCATACCACAAGTCCATTCTAACTCATGACTCCACCAATTCCTTCCTTGCATGCATCCATGCACACAATAAATTCTGCATCTTAATCAACAATCCTCAAAATTGGCACACTTGTTAACAAACTCTTCAAGCACTGAAAACTCCTTGCACAATCTGAAGTCCATTCAAATAGTGCACCTTTCTTTTGCAAAGATTTAATTGGATGCACGATATATGAGAATCCTTCAATAAACCTTCTGTAGTACCCTACCAGACCCATAAAGGATCTCAATTTTTCAACATTTCTCGGTGTTGGCCATTTCTCAATGTCTTTTATCTTCATTGGGTCCATAGCTATTCCTTCTTCTGAAATGATATGATCCAAGTAATGAATCTGCCTCTGGTAAAATGAACACTTTCTCAACTTTGCATAAATTTTATGCTCCCTCAATACTTGGAATACCATCCTCAAGTGTTTCTCATGCTCTTCCTCAGACTTTGAGTAAATAATTATGTCATCCAGAAACACAATGAAAAACTTATCTAAGTAACTTCTGAAAACTTCATTCATTACGCACATGAAGACAAATAGTGCATTTGACAATCCAAATGGAACCACTGTAAACTTGTAATGACCATGCCTTGTTTTAAAGGTAGTATTGTTGATGTCTTCCTCTTTTATCCTGATCTAGATGGATGTCGGTGGCCTCCCACCTATTCTAGCTAGTTCATTTTGACAGTTTTCTAGTTAGGCAGTTTTTTTCCTAGTTTTCGGGTCCTTGACTTGCGGGGCCGTTTTGAGGCCCTAAACAACATTTTTAGGGCTCGACACAGTCCGAAATGACCTTTAATAGATATCAACAAAATGTGTAGTCCTCAGATAGAATTTTCCAATGGGCTATCGTACGCCTAAAAACGAAGATCGTATGTAAAATTTATGACCCTGGGAAGATGATGTACTAACTTACCTAAATGGGGCCCACATGACTTTTGGAGCTTCATATCCTAGGGTTAGGTTTTTGGATGTCTAGGGTTTTTTACATTCCTTTTTATTGTAAAAAATGCCTTCAGAGTCTCATTGTAATCATCTTCTTGCGAATGAGCGCATCTGTCACATCTCTTCTTAGAGATAAGCCGCCACCATTCCAACAAGCTTATTTTCCGTTGCATTTTACAGTTTCAACTTATTTCCTTATTGAATAGAAGACCTGTTTTACTGTATCTCTATTGTTTTATGTTAAGAAAATTTTAATAATATGTATTCATTTCATTCTTCTTATAAAATCCGGATCATATTCTCACTTGGTGATATCCATATCTAAGATCAATCTTGGAAAATATCCTTGCACCCCTTAGCTGATCAAACATGTCATATATCCTTGGAAAAGGATACTTGTTATTCATTGTTACCTTGTTCAATTATCTGAAACGATACAAAGTCTCAACGTACCATCCTTCTTCTTCACGAATAAAACTGGTGCACCCAAAGGAGACACACTTGGGCATATACACCCCTTCTTTAGAATCTCTTCAAGTTGCATCAACAACTCCTTTAGTTCTAGTGTACTCATCCTATAAGGAGTTTTGGATACATATGTTGGTCCCGACATCAGATTTATAGAGAAATCAATATCTCTCCCGATATCTCTTTAAAGACATCCTCGAATTGTGTTATCACTGCACAGTGTTCTGCACTTGGCACTTTATCCTTAGATGCATCTTCCATGTGCACTGTGAATACTTGGCATCCTTTGATGTAGATTTTGTTCAATTGCGAGGTTGAAACCTCTTTGATAGTCACATCTCTTGGAATTCCTTGAACTAATCTCAAATTTCCTTCCTCATCCAAACAAGTGAATGCCTTATTGTAACAATCCAAGATAGTGTGATGCTCTTCAACCAATCCATACCAATGAGGAAATCATATGAACCCAAAGGTATAATATTCAAACTAGCCTTTGTGCACAGTCCATTCATCTCCATTGGACATGCCTTAAGCACCTCACTAATTTTCCTTATTTTGGCACAGGGGAAGACCCAGGATTCAATGCTTAAAAATGCACTAACAAAACCCCGACTATCGGCCCTTTTGGTGACACCTGAGAAGCAGGAAAAGTATCACCCGAGGTAGAAGCAGGGGGGTTACAAGACATAGGTGTCTGTAACCAAGCTGAGACACAGATCTGTTATAATAGCACTTTGCAGGGTATTCTATTAACACTTAGAATAAGACATGGGTTAGTTTCCTAATCTTATTAACATCACAGAACATACCCAAGAACATATCGGTGCAGTAACAATAAATTATTATATATCCTAAGCAATTAGCACTAAGTTAGATCTAACACTAATTTATCCTTAACATAAGTAAAGCACTAAGAAACAACAGATCTATCTATCATACATAATAATCAAAGAACTGAGTGGATTCATAACATAAACAACACATCACAAAGAAAACCAAAGACACAAGATATACGTGATTCACCCCAGTGTGGGGTTACATCCACCAACTGCTTTGCCTTCTTTATTATTCGTCTGAATCTTACATTCATTCATTCCTGTGCACCAAGCCACATAGTCAAGCTTCACATAGGAAAAGAGATCTGCTCACTGAGCACCATATCCTCCTTCCAAAACTAGGTCAAAGAACATATCCAATTCTGTATCAAGAAAAAATCCTTACTCACATACATTCCTTGGCACAAAGTCGTTCAAGCTACTTCCACTTAGCTCTACAGACTACTCAAAAAGCTTCTCAAAACAACACCACTTCTACCATACATTCTTCTTTTATTTATATTTTTATAAACCCTTACAATAGGGCCAAACATGGGATAACCCCATGGGATGACATCCCATAACCCATTACAAAAACCCTAAAGAACCATTTACTGAGTCCACATAGCCCAAAAAATTAGTGAGATCTGTGATCTAAGCTCTGCCTGGGTGCTCCTTCCTCAACCAATGTGTCGAAGTTAAAAAATTGGTCCAAACCTGACCAAGGTTTTCTCAAAACTTGGTCGAGGGCCAACAGGCCCCCAACACTCACCTGTGACTTGTCCTGAGTCACTCAGGTCTGGTCAATGCTACTTCTAAGGCTTCTAGCTTAACTCGAGCAACCTCTACTTGTTTCTTTTCCTAAGCCTGCTACTCAACAAGCTCCCATATCATCTACTCTGTAACATGCCCTTCCAAGTGTTGTTCTATTGTTGCAACCACTTGGTCTAGTTGCGAGCCATGTACATCAATCTCTTCGAACACTTTGCAGGCTTCATCCTGCATAGGTTGTAGCTTTTGTGTGACTTCCATTGCATTTCCTTGGAGGGTAGTGATCTTCTACTTTACTACGTGCTACTCCTGGGATCTATTCATTCTTTCAACTACGGTGAGCAGCTTCATCTGTTCCTGCATGAAAAATGCATGTTGTTGTGCCTCCTGTAGTTGTGCTTTTAGCTTCCTTAGCTTTGGATCCTTGGTGAGGTGTTCATCTGTATGTGCTCTTTTATCACTCAGTTGTTTGAACTCCAAGGTGTGGGATCTTATCCTTATCACTGTGTTCTTAGCTGTCTCCTCCCTATGGTAATGCACCTCTTGCAAGGTGATCGGTACTGCTTAGGCCTCCATTTATTGGCACAGGGGCAGACCCAGGGTTCAACACTTAACAACGCATCAAAAAAACACTAATTATCGTCCCTTTCGGTGACACCTACAAAGCAGGCGAAGACTCACCCAAGGTAGAAGC
>JZKD02S1291618.1:182417-207290 GCA_000966675.3 Picea glauca | reverse complement strand
CTTGGAAAGTGGTCCCCATGTGTTTATGAGTCTCTAAACACAAAGGGGGAGACTATTACCCTTTTACTTTACTTTATGATTCTAATTTCACTTTGGCTTAGGAGAATTAACTCAAAAGTGAAATATGTCACTTAATCATTAAAGTGAAAATTAATTCACAAAGTGGTTGAATTAATAGACATAAATAAAACTATGGAAAGTGGGTTTCCTAAGTGAGATTTAGGGATTGAATCTCACCCATTGATTAGACTTGTCTAGATTGGATCTAGGACATTGATCTTTTAGGGTTTGTCCAAAGGAGGCTAAAGGAGTGTATAGTGCATTTATGAGACTCAATTGTTCACTTGTTAGAAGAGGAGATGAGAAGGAGAGCTTGGATGAAAATATTGAGGAGAGAAGGGTGCACTTGCATGAGGGTTTGAGAAGGAAGATTTCCTTGAGTAGAGGGAGCTTGGAAAAGTATTCGATGGAGACTTGGATACTATCCTAGAGGATGGAATATACTTGTGGTGGAGGGTGAATTTACTAGTGGAGAGGGGCACAACCTTGAGAGGAGGGCACACATATAGTAGAGGAGTCTTTACCCATTGCTTGGATTCTCACTCATTATGTTGTGGATTACTCTAGAGCTATGTAGGGATCTATTGTGAGTGAGGGCATGCGAGTTTAGGAGGAGGGCACATTCTATGGAGGAGGGGTGCACATACTAGAGGAAAGGTGCATTATTGAGACTAGAGGGTGAATTCTAGTGTGGGAGAGGCCCTAACCTTGTGGAGAGAGCCATTCGCCTTGGATAGGTGCACTAAAGTGTTTAGAGGGTGCAAGGGTGAAGGAAGGTGCTCTATTTGAGTTTTTGCATGAGGAGGGGGCACACTTGAGGAGAGGGGCACACCATCATCTTGGAGGAGGATTTCTTGAGAGGAGGAGGCTACTACAAAGGGAAAATAAAAAGGAAATTCAAGTTCAAAGGAAAGAAAGAGAAAAGGAAAAGAAAATCATCAGGATAAAGACAACAAGCAAAGGGAAGAAAGGCTCACCAAGGCAAGGGGCACCTTACTTCACAAGGATAATGGGGAGGTCTTCAAGGAACTCAAAGGAATATGAGAGTGGTTTATATTGTACCAAGTTCACTTGTATATGTTTCCTGTGTTGTACATTTTTATTTGAGGCCTTCTATATATATCTTCTCCAAACTGGTTTTCCCCATCGGGGGGTTTTTCTGGGTTTATGTTGACCAAAAACATATGTGTCAATTTCATGCATGCTTAGAAGTGTAGATAGGTATTTAGAAGTTAAATATATAGAGGTAGTCTTACTTGTTTTGATGTATATTGCATGTGATAACATTGAGTAAATAAAACACTTGCAAGGGCACCTCTAAAGGACACTTAACCATCAAATATTGAGCTGAAAGTTTGGTGACTGTTTGTTGTACTAAAAAAATAGCAAAGGAAAACCACAGAGTTGAAACATAGAGCCATAATAAGGTCAAAGACATACCTTAGTTGGAAGCCTCATAAGACCTCATAAAATCTACATACCCCTCATAAAACATTGATGATGATGAATCACTTTGATTGGGAGATATGTGGCTCAACCAGGTGTCACCCCCCCTGAAAAAGGTACCACATAGCTATTCATTTGGACCAATGGCACCCTGTAATGTTTTTATGGTACCTTGCAGATCTCATCACTAACATCACTCAAATTTTCATGTATTCTCAAATTTGAAAAATCTATATTATCATAAGGTGACACATGGATCTGAATAGTATAAAAAGGGATTAAATGGGTTTTGATAGTTTTATTATTGAAATTGTTTCATATCAAGCCTAGAATCAAAGTTTATAATAGTGAATCTTGAAATATATCCATACACACCTCATTCGATTATCAAAAAAGGTAATTCATACTATCTCAACTCCTACTTTTCATCTATCCAATCAATTTTACCTATAGCAGTGAAGAAATGGCAACTAAGGAAATCCCTATCCAACCCCAAACTACACAAAAACAACCAACCACCCAAGACCATATAGAGGTTAGATAGGGTGACATTTTCAACCATGTTTTGTCTTACCCTTACCTTTAACAATTGTTTCATGGTGCTCATATGGATGCTAACATTGGGAGAGAATATTTGTTTGTGTGGGAATTGAACCTAGCCCGATATATAATTTCCCAAACCTACAAATTTATCAAGCTGGTTGAGTGGTGTGCTCCCAATTATGATGATAATAAATAACATATAACCATTGTAGATGGGTCTAGGGTCATTTTACCAATTTCAAAAGAGTATAATTCCCAAGTAATCCGTTTTTATGATCTTGTTACTAAGGAACCTTTGGATGATGATCTACTAGTTTCCAAGTATCAAGAATTATCTCAACTTGAAAATGATAACTTGTTAGGAAAATTATTACCTGCAAATACCCCACTTTCAACCAACCCACCTCCATTCAAATCGGTCATTTTCCTTGACATAAATAGACAATTTGTTTCCATGATTTGTCAAACTCTTGGTTATGAGCATGAAAAAAGTGTATATGATTCCATTCTATGCCTTTTTCTAGTCTTGATTCCTCTAGAATTCATTCCATGTATAAAGTTTGATTATGTTGAGTTCTTAGTTGGAGTAGTTAAATTCCAATTGTTTATCTTTCACTATAAAAAATATTTTAGGTATTAGATTCACCTAGTCTATCTGATATTTTTGAATAATTCTTCTTATTTTAAGATTTTGGGATTCAAGGTAACAAAAGTTTCAGGAAGCCCCAAACCTATGGTTGAATGGATTGGAGAAATAAGGAGGAAGGAGCACAATTAAGGTTTTACCCTTTTTGTTAATAAATTCATGAGTTATTTTTACACTCTCATCGACATGATAGAACCTCCTAAGTGTTACATGTCAAGTACCAGGTCCGTGCTACCTCTAAAATCTACCCCAGCATAGGGGAAGTCCTCAATAACCATTAGTTGCCTCCTCCACCATGCGAAGAAGTCAGTAGTGAATCTGAAAGCTGAGGGATCATTCCCCAACCCGGGGGAAAGGCTGGTCCATCTCTCCATACGAGTCTTGTTCATGGGATGTGCTACCAATACAACCTATGGTTGCATCTGGGGGACCCGCTCTAAGAAAAATGCAAAAAAAAAGGAACCGTATATGAACTGTTTATGTCTATTGGTCCTGCATTCAGATATTGTTTCTTTGAGATTCTTGAGGAACCCAACACTCCAATTGAAAAATATGGGTTCTCAACACTATATGGCATAAGAGATCTATGATTTATAAGCCAAGTGATCACTGGTTTTCCCCTCCAACTTGGTGATGGAAAAATAATGGATCGAAGTGATAAATATCTCATGTCCTTTATCACAATCCATCCTCCCACCAACCATGACCCTGGTATGCAATGCTTGACAACGTATGCCTCGTTCGGGTGCAGAGTATTCCAATGTCCGAACAAGAGTATGGGTGTCCCTCTCCTTGAGAGCTCCATAAGAAAATATACGTCATCTAGTTCGATTTCAAGCATGTGCGGTCTGATTCGAAACAATTTCTCAACGTTGTTCCATAGACCAACCAAATACTCAAGAAAAAGTACTTATTTTCTCATGTTTTGAAGCTTGAAGTATTTGAGAAAACCACAGTTTCAAAAGGAACCCCTTGCTTGAGGGTCTTTGAGATAGGCAATATCATCGAACTCATGCTCACACTCTTTCCACTCTATCATGGCTAGATATAGATGAAATCTATAATTACAACATCAATCATCATTAATCAAACTCTTATGGAGACAAATTGCCTCTATTTAGCCAAAAAATCAATGAAATTTTTAGTTCTGCGCCTAACTCTCCCTCAAAACAACCTATAAAGCACTAGTGTTCCATAAACATATGCACCAATGCACTAAAATCTTAGTCGGTGCTCCTCTCAGTGCCTTGAGGGAGTGCCAATCTAGTTCGATGCTCTAGGGCCTCCTAAGAAGCCCAGAACACTCAAACCAAAGTTCAAAATGCAGTAATATACCATGAAAAAGGACGAGGAGGAAAAAAAAAANTCTTGAAATATATCCATACACACCTCATTCGATTATCAAAAAAGGTAATTCATACTATCTCAACTCCTACTTTTCATCTATCCAATCAATTTTACCTATAGCAGTGAAGAAATGGCAACTAAGGAAATCCCTATCCAACCCCAAACTACACAAAAACAACCAACCACCCAAGACCATATAGAGGTTAGATAGGGTGACATTTTCAACCATGTTTTGTCTTACCCTTACCTTTAACAATTGTTTCATGGTGCTCATATGGATGCTAACATTGGGAGAGAATATTTGTTTGTGTGGGAATTGAACCTAGCCCGATATATAATTTCCCAAACCTACAAATTTATCAAGCTGGTTGAGTGGTGTGCTCCCAATTATGATGATAATAAATAACATATAACCATTGTAGATGGGTCTAGGGTCATTTTACCAATTTCAAAAGAGTATAATTCCCAAGTAATCCGTTTTTATGATCTTGTTACTAAGGAACCTTTGGATGATGATCTACTAGTTTCCAAGTATCAAGAATTATCTCAACTTGAAAATGATAACTTGTTAGGAAAATTATTACCTGCAAATACCCCACTTTCAACCAACCCACCTCCATTCAAATCGGTCATTTTCCTTGACATAAATAGACAATTTGTTTCCATGATTTGTCAAACTCTTGGTTATGAGCATGAAAAAAGTGTATATGATTCCATTCTATGCCTTTTTCTAGTCTTGATTCCTCTAGAATTCATTCCATGTATAAAGTTTGATTATGTTGAGTTCTTAGTTGGAGTAGTTAAATTCCAATTGTTTATCTTTCACTATAAAAAATATTTTAGGTATTAGATTCACCTAGTCTATCTGATATTTTTGAATAATTCTTCTTATTTTAAGATTTTGGGATTCAAGGTAACAAAAGTTTCAGGAAGCCCCAAACCTATGGTTGAATGGATTGGAGAAATAAGGAGGAAGGAGCACAATTAAGGTTTTACCCTTTTTGTTAATAAATTCATGAGTTATTTTTACACTCTCATCGACATGATAGAACCTCCTAAGTGTTACATGTCAAGTACCAGGTCCGTGCTACCTCTAAAATCTACCCCAGCATAGGGGAAGTCCTCAATAACCATTAGTTGCCTCCTCCACCATGCGAAGAAGTCAGTAGTGAATCTGAAAGCTGAGGGATCATTCCCCAACCCGGGGGAAAGGCTGGTCCATCTCTCCATACGAGTCTTGTTCATGGGATGTGCTACCAATACAACCTATGGTTGCATCTGGGGGACCCGCTCTAAGAAAAATGCAAAAAAAAAGGAACCGTATATGAACTGTTTATGTCTATTGGTCCTGCATTCAGATATTGTTTCTTTGAGATTCTTGAGGAACCCAACACTCCAATTGAAAAATATGGGTTCTCAACACTATATGGCATAAGAGATCTATGATTTATAAGCCAAGTGATCACTGGTTTTCCCCTCCAACTTGGTGATGGAAAAATAATGGATCGAAGTGATAAATATCTCATGTCCTTTATCACAATCCATCCTCCCACCAACCATGACCCTGGTATGCAATGCTTGACAACGTATGCCTCGTTCGGGTGCAGAGTATTCCAATGTCCGAAGAAGAGTATGGGTGTCCCTCTCCTCGAGAGCTCCATAAGAAAATATACGTCATCTAGTTCGATTTCAAGCATGTGCGGTCTGATTCGAAATAATTTCTCAACGTTGTTCCATAGACCAACCAAATACTCAAGAAAAAGTACTTATTTTCTCATGTTTTGAAGCTTGAAGTATTTGAGAAAACCACAGTTTCAAAAGGACCCCCTTGCTTGAGGGTCTTTGAGATAGGCAATATCATCGAACTCATGCTCACACTCTTTCCACTCTATCATGGCTAGATATAGATGAAATTTGTAATTACAACATCAATCATCATTAATCAAACTCTTATGGAGACAAATTGCCTCTATTTAGCCAAAAAATCAATGAAATTTTTAGTTATGCGCCTAACTCTCCCTCAAAACAACCTATAAAGCACTAGTGTGCCATAAACATATGCACCAATGCACTAAAATCTTGGTCGGTGCTCCTCTCAGTGCCTTCAGGGAGTGCCAATCTAGTTCGATGCTCTAGGGCCTCCTAAGGAGCCCAGAACACTCAAACCAAAGTTCAAAATGCAATAATATACCATGAAAAAGGACGAGGAGGAAAAAAAAAACTAACCTGGTTTAGACGAATCTGAAAATGATCGCTCACAACTCCCACAATCGTCGCTCAAAAAACACTCCAAAGAGGTGAAAAATCCAAAATCTAGAGGAAAATGGTAAAAAAACAAATGGTAAAATGAAATTTTAACCTATTTTGATATTTGATAGGTTTATTTCAATATTTTCTCCTTATTATAAAGTCATTTTTTTGGGTTTTTAATAATCTTTTCGAGAAATTACTAATGTTTTATACCCAGAACAATATGTTTTTACTAGATTTCAAGCAAGATCTTTCGGTAACCTTGTAACACTAATGAGCATAATATTTGTTATTTCTTGCACTCACAAATACATGAGAATGTAATCGAGTATACTTTTATCACTTTTTCGGACTCATAAAGGATACGTGAAAAAGGAAACCCTTGGAGTCTTCTTTAAGCTCTTTTCAGACTCTCTAAAATGAAAATATTATTGAGTGATATTTCTTCCTTTCACACTCATTAAAAGGTTCGAAAGGGTGTCTTCCAAAGGGACAGCCCCGGATTCACCTTTAACTTCTTTTCAGACTCTCTAAATGTGAAAAACCATCGATTTTTCCTCTTTTGGACTCGCTAAACTACACATTGAAGGACCCATCATAGAACGAACCCTTACTTCTTCCAAATCATTAAACAAAGGAAGATGAACTTATTGTAGGTGAGTTATATCGAGCATGTTTTATCCTCCTCTATCTCGTTAAATTAGAAAAAGGTACTCATCTATCTGGATGGGGGAAAAATCGAAGAAAGTAGGTCAAGTTTTCTTAGAATGTTTGTAAACAGCTCTTGCAGTCACCCTTGAACACGACACTTGTTTTAACCTCCACACCGAACACTTGGATAATTCACTAAAACCTCTATACTGAACCAATCCTATGATTCTTTCAATTTCTTTGATTCATCCGAAGAATGTCACCGCACCCGCTGCATTATGTTTTAGTCCACTTTGCATTTATGTCGCCAAGTTTCATGTCATACCTCAGTGTTCAAGGGAAGTATCCACCTTGGGAGTCAACCATCTACAAAATTACCGGTTTCCATACTTGTTTCAATCTATAATTCATTCACTATATCTCATCACTTTCCTGTGTTAGTTTCATGTCAATGATGGGGGATACATCAAGGCCCTCCTTCAATGAGTCTTTTCTTGTCAACTTCAACACATCATCTCGGAATTAGAATTAGAAACCAATTAGTACCTTGGTGTTAGAAAAATAGGACCGTGGAGAAACAAAATAAAACAAATGCGGAACCAAAACACATAAGATACACAATACAATAGAGACACAGATTTACATGGTTCACCCAATGTGGGCTATGTCCACCAGAGAAATTTACAGGTCCTTCCTTTAATATTATCCATCAAATGGAGGGATACAAACTACAACAAACCCACTGTAACTTCCTCTTCTTTCTCTCACAGTCTCCTATCTCAGAATACAATATTCACCATAATGCATAGCTGCAATACATTTCCCTCATAACAAAGGGTTGCCTTCTAGGGAAAAAAACCCTAACATCATTTATACGATTAGATCTGCGACCTTATAATGAACGGTCCATATTTATAATGAAATTACAATATACTTTTACAAGTCAATTTTTCCTTTGGGGGCCCGCTTTCCCCTAGACCCCCCAGTCAGGGGGATAGCCCCTCTGGACCCCACAGAGGGGGTAACCCCCCTCTGTACTCCTCTGCATGGAAGAGTGTACATTCTTCTGGGGTGTAAAGTCTTCATGGGGTATAAACCTAGATTAAAAAAAAGACCTCTGAATCAAGAAGATAATCAGGCTCCACAACCAACACTTGGGACCTGCATGCCTCAATAACATGACTCCTCGCTTCTGAAAATAGGTTTATATCATTGAAATATGATTGGATGATTCCACAAATGTTCAAACTCAACTCATTTATTCACATTCACTGGAATGTACTTAGGTACCTTGGGATTCATTGACATAATTGGTGATTTCCCTCGCACTTGTTAACAGTTCACCACAAATACTAGTAATCAAGTGGTTTCTATTGTGTTCGAAATCAAATCATCTATTTACATGGCTAGATTCATACTACGTCACAAGATCCATGATCCTTGACCTTCCTTATACTAGAAATGCTATGAATCAACCATTTAGTTCCATTTGAAGGATATAAATGGGCCATATCCAAGCTATGGAAAAGGAGAATAATTCAAAATTTGAGAGAAAAGTTACTCTGGAGAAATTATTCACTTTGTATTCAGTTTGCATCCCTTTGTCCTTTTAAGTCTAAGCACATTGTTCATCCCCCAATATCTTCCCTCTTTGATGGAGAACTTCATTGTCTCTCTTATCTGAGCTTGGCTTTGGTGGAGGATTGAAGTGGTGGAGGCCCAACTGGAAAGGACTTAGTTTCCCAGTTCTGAAACATTTTGACATGGAAGTTTGTCATTCATACACATTTGTTGATCATGTTTTAATAGAAATACTCTTTTCTCATCCAATTAATGTCTTGCAAATATTTGAATTGTTATTCCATGGGCATATTTGTTTTGAATATTGATGGATTATGTTATTATATTTGATAAATTTATGTATTATCACAATATTCTTATGTATATTGGTTGTTGAGGACAAGTTGCAGGTGTATAGCTTTGAGTCGAGTGCTCAATGATGGTCTTCATCGAACATCCGAATGAGGTAGGATATTTATCTTGTCTTGATAGCATGTTTATTTATATAACATGCTTGATATTAGAGTTTATTTCTGCAGTCATTTCATCTATTGTGGTTTACCCCATGCGATAGAGTGATTTTACTCGTAATAGAATTGATGACCATACTAGGGATTGAATCTTCTTTTCGAGGTTTGGAGTGTTTTAATCCTTAGATTTCTCTCGGTTAGCTTGAGTTTCCTTGTAATATGATGTCTTGACGACTTATTTTCATCTTGAGTTTGAGTTTATTGGCCTTATCCTTAACCCGACATTTTTTTAATACACATACACAGTTTTTTCCCTTGACAAACACGTACATACATGGGTTTTTCCTAGATAGTCACATACATCATCCTTTTTTGATTGATTTTTGAGTTTTGTGTTTGTTTGATGAGTTTTGATGGTTGTTGAGTCTTCTTGGGTCTCTGTCATAACTGTTGAGTTCTTGTAGGGTGATAGGAAACCTTTCTTTGGTTGAATTTCCCGGTGGTTTTTATTTCTCATCATATTTTTCATTGGTTGTCCCTGCATCTTGGGCTAGGTGTTTGCTTCTTGATATCCTTCTTGGTTTGCATCTTTTTTATTACAATAGGGTTCATATATCATGTTGTTGTTCATTGCTTTATATTGAAAATAAAAAAAGTATACATTTTGCATTATGGAATTTGATCTTTTGGGTTCTTATTATTGATCTTGATACATGTATGGAAATATTGCATCTTATTTGAAATTGTAGAGTTGAATTGGAAGTTGTGTTTTTAAAAGATTATAATTTTTTCGAATTGAAGTTAGGACTTTTCATTATATTCATATACATTTATTTTACTTGTTGAGTCATAACATCTTCAATTTCACGACCACATATTTTGAGTAAACAAAGCCACTAAAAGTAACATTGATAAATTTAAAATTGATTAGAAATGATTTTACTTTTCAGGGTACACAAACTAGCTTAAGATATAGATCCTTGGAATAGGATTTTGTGAGAAAACTTCTTCAAAGCTATGAAACTCAACATATGTTTCTGACTAAGGGAGTGGTGAAATCCATTGTATAATTGGTGACGTCAGGAGGCTCCGCTCACACCGGACTTAAGCATGAGATCACACAAAGTTGGTTGTAGAGATATCCCTCTAATATCTTCTTAGAGTTAGAGATATTTCTAGGGTTCTATTCATATCTAGGGGTATTGCTAGTGCCTTTACCTATGTGAGAGGTGGTGATTTCAATATTTTGGGCTTTGTTACCCTACCCATACAATGGACCTGACATATGACTATTTTCCTACACAGTGGTTATATCGTGGTGGATTTAGCTGCTTGACATAGGTATCCACATAGGTTACTTGTAGGGGTTATTCTGTAGGTACCCTGGGTCAGATAAGGTTCGGAAAACACACAACCTTTATGGAGGATTACCTCTCTGGGGGAATCTGACCGACTGCGCTGCTTATCCCATGAGGGCCCTTATAACTGATTATGATACCTCCGATATTTTGAAGGGAGTCTCAATCCTGTCTTGGGTGAGGAATACCTACTTTAGTGAGGGAGGCCCCTTTCAACCACTATATCATGTTTGTGTGCATATTGGCATTTTTGTTTATTTTGGTGTGTCTTTGATTGTTAGTTGTCATTAGGATTTGTTTTATATCTCGAGTCGAGTCATTGTGGAGACATACCCGCTTCCTCATAGGTCTCACCATTTTTTGAAGTTACAACCGCATCTTCAGTCTTTTCCTTATAAAAGGCGTAAATCTATCAACCGTGGTACACACCCCTCCACCTACCAGACTTGTGTTCATACAAGTATGAGTACTGAGTTGAGTCAAAAATATACTGGGAGTCCTTCAACTCCCATACCTACCATAGTTAATGGAACCCCTTCTACGCCTTCTAAAACTACGATTTTAGTGCTGGAGGTTCCAGTCATCACTTCGATCCAACCTATGGTTTCTACTAAACCTATAGTGATGAACCCTTTTGGGTCTATATTTTTGGTACAACTAGGTACAATATTCAATCCATCCCTATGACCTATATCCATTTCTCTTATAGTATTCTAAATCTCACATCNAGGGAGTGCCAATCTAGTTCGATGCTCTAGGGCCTCCTAAGAAGCCCAGAACACTCAAACCAAAGTTCAAAATGCAGTAATATACCATGAAAAAGGACGAGGAGGAAAAAAAAAAATAAACTGGTTTAGACAAAACTGAAAATAAACGCTCACAACTCCCACAATCGACAAGAAAAAAACACTCAAAAGAGATCAAAAATCCAAAATCTAGAGGAAAATGGTAAAAAAACAAATGGTAAAATGAAATTTTAACATATTTTGATATTTGATAGGTTTATTTCAATATTTTCTCCTTATTAAAAAGTTATTTTTTTTGGGTTTTTAATCATCTTTTCGAGAAATTACTAATGTTTTATACCCATAACAATATGTTTTTACTAGATTTCAAGCAAGATCTTTCGGTAACCTTGTAACACTAATGGGCATAATATTTGTTATTTCTTGCACTCACAAATACATGAGAATGTAATCGAGTATACTTTTATCACTTTTTCAGACTCATAAAGGATATGTGAAAAAGGAAACCCTTGGAGTCTTCTTTAAGCTCTTTTCAGACTCTCTAAAATGAAAATATTGTTGAGTGATATTTCTTCCTTTCACACTCATTAAAAGGTTCGAAAGGGTTTCTTCCAAAGGGACAGCCCTGGATTCACCTTTAACTTCTTTTCAGACTCTCTAAATGTGAAAAACCATCGATTTTTCCTCTTTTGGACTCGCTAAACTACACATTGAAGGACCCATCATAGAACGAACCCTTACTTCTTCCAAATCATTAAACAAAGGAAGATGAACTTATTGTAGGTGAGTTATATCGAGCATGTTTTATCCTCCTCTATCTCGTTAAATTAGAAAAAGGTACTCATCTATCTGGATGGGGGAAAAATCGAAGAAAGTAGGTCAAGTTTTCTTAGAATGTTTGTAAACAGCTCTTGCAGTCACCCTTGAACACGACACTTGTTTTAACCTCCACACCGAACACTTGGATAATTCACTAAAACCTCTATACTGAACCAATCCTATGATTCTTTCAATTTCTTTGATTCATCCGAAGAATGTCACCGCACCCGCTGCATTATGTTTTAGTCCACTTTGCATTTATGTCGCCAAGTTTCATGTCATACCTCAGTGTTCAAGGGAAGTATCCACCTTGGGAGTCAACCATCTACAAAATTACCGGTTTCCATACTTGTTTCAATCTATAATTCATTCACTATATCTCATCACTTTCCTGTGTTAGTTTCATGTCAATGATGGGGGATACATCAAGGCCCTCCTTCAATGAGTCTTTTCTTGTCAACTTCAACACATCATCTCGGAATTAGAATTAGAAACCAATTAGTACCTTGGTGTTAGAAAAATAGGACCGTGGAGAAACAAAATAAAACAAATGCGGAACCAAAACACATAAGATACACAATACAATAGAGACACAGATTTACATGGTTCACCCAATGTGGGCTATGTCCACCAGAGAAATTTACAGGTCCTTCCTTTAATATTATCCATCAAATGGAGGGATACAAACTACAACAAACCCACTGTAACTTCCTCTTCTTTCTCTCACAGTCTCCTATCTCAGAATACAATATTCACCATAATGCATAGCTGCAATACATTTCCCTCATAACAAAGGGTTGCCTTCTAGGGAAAAAAACCCTAACATCATTTATACGATTAGATCTGCGACCTTATAATGAACGGTCCATATTTATAATGAAATTACAATATACTTTTACAAGTCAATTTTTCCTTTGGGGGCCCGCTTTCCCCTAGACCCCCCAGTCAGGGGGATAGCCCCTCTGGACCCCACAGAGGGGGTAACCCCCCTCTGTACTCCTCTGCATGGAAGAGTGTACATTCTTCTGGGGTGTAAAGTCTTCATGGGGTATAAACCTAGATTAAAAAAAAGACCTCTGAATCAAGAAGATAATCAGGCTCCACAACCAACACTTGGGACCTGCATGCCTCAATAACATGACTCCTCGCTTCTGAAAATAGGTTTATATCATTGAAATATGATTGGATGATTCCACAAATGTTCAAACTCAACTCATTTATTCACATTCACTGGAATGTACTTAGGTACCTTGGGATTCATTGACATAATTGGTGATTTCCCTCGCACTTGTTAACAGTTCACCACAAATACTAGTAATCAAGTGGTTTCTATTGTGTTCGAAATCAAATCATCTATTTACATGGCTAGATTCATACTACGTCACAAGATCCATGATCCTTGACCTTCCTTATACTAGAAATGCTATGAATCAACCATTTAGTTCCATTTGAAGGATATAAATGGGCCATATCCAAGCTATGGAAAAGGAGAATAATTCAAAATTTGAGAGAAAAGTTACTCTGGAGAAATTATTCACTTTGTATTCAGTTTGCATCCCTTTGTCCTTTTAAGTCTAAGCACATTGTTCATCCCCCAATATCTTCCCTCTTTGATGGAGAACTTCATTGTCTCTCTTATCTGAGCTTGGCTTTGGTGGAGGATTGAAGTGGTGGAGGCCCAACTGGAAAGGACTTAGTTTCCCAGTTCTGAAACATTTTGACATGGAAGTTTGTCATTCATACACATTTGTTGATCATGTTTTAATAGAAATACTCTTTTCTCATCCAATTAATGTCTTGCAAATATTTGAATTGTTATTCCATGGGCATATTTGTTTTGAATATTGATGGATTATGTTATTATATTTGATAAATTTATGTATTATCACAATATTCTTATGTATATTGGTTGTTGAGGACAAGTTGCAGGTGTATAGCTTTGAGTCGAGTGCTCAATGATGGTCTTCATCGAACATCCGAATGAGGTAGGATATTTATCTTGTCTTGATAGCATGTTTATTTATATAACATGCTTGATATTAGAGTTTATTTCTGCAGTCATTTCATCTATTGTGGTTTACCCCATGCGATAGAGTGATTTTACTCGTAATAGAATTGATGACCATACTAGGGATTGAATCTTCTTTTCGAGGTTTGGAGTGTTTTAATCCTTAGATTTCTCTCGGTTAGCTTGAGTTTCCTTGTAATATGATGTCTTGACGACTTATTTTCATCTTGAGTTTGAGTTTATTGGCCTTATCCTTAACCCGACATTTTTTTAATACACATACACAGTTTTTTCCCTTGACAAACACGTACATACATGGGTTTTTCCTAGATAGTCACATACATCATCCTTTTTTGATTGATTTTTGAGTTTTGTGTTTGTTTGATGAGTTTTGATGGTTGTTGAGTCTTCTTGGGTCTCTGTCATAACTGTTGAGTTCTTGTAGGGTGATAGGAAACCTTTCTTTGGTTGAATTTCCCGGTGGTTTTTATTTCTCATCATATTTTTCATTGGTTGTCCCTGCATCTTGGGCTAGGTGTTTGCTTCTTGATATCCTTCTTGGTTTGCATCTTTTTTATTACAATAGGGTTCATATATCATGTTGTTGTTCATTGCTTTATATTGAAAATAAAAAAAGTATACATTTTGCATTATGGAATTTGATCTTTTGGGTTCTTATTATTGATCTTGATACATGTATGGAAATATTGCATCTTATTTGAAATTGTAGAGTTGAATTGGAAGTTGTGTTTTTAAAAGATTATAATTTTTTCGAATTGAAGTTAGGACTTTTCATTATATTCATATACATTTATTTTACTTGTTGAGTCATAACATCTTCAATTTCACGACCACATATTTTGAGTAAACAAAGCCACTAAAAGTAACATTGATAAATTTAAAATTGATTAGAAATGATTTTACTTTTCAGGGTACACAAACTAGCTTAAGATATAGATCCTTGGAATAGGATTTTGTGAGAAAACTTCTTCAAAGCTATGAAACTCAACATATGTTTCTGACTAAGGGAGTGGTGAAATCCATTGTATAATTGGTGACGTCAGGAGGCTCCGCTCACACCGGACTTAAGCATGAGATCACACAAAGTTGGTTGTAGAGATATCCCTCTAATATCTTCTTAGAGTTAGAGATATTTCTAGGGTTCTATTCATATCTAGGGGTATTGCTAGTGCCTTTACCTATGTGAGAGGTGGTGATTTCAATATTTTGGGCTTTGTTACCCTACCCATACAATGGACCTGACATATGACTATTTTCCTACACAGTGGTTATATCGTGGTGGATTTAGCTGCTTGACATAGGTATCCACATAGGTTACTTGTAGGGGTTATTCTGTAGGTACCCTGGGTCAGATAAGGTTCGGAAAACACACAACCTTTATGGAGGATTACCTCTCTGGGGGAATCTGACCGACTGCGCTGCTTATCCCATGAGGGCCCTTATAACTGATTATGATACCTCCGATATTTTGAAGGGAGTCTCAATCCTGTCTTGGGTGAGGAATACCTACTTTAGTGAGGGAGGCCCCTTTCAACCACTATATCATGTTTGTGTGCATATTGGCATTTTTGTTTATTTTGGTGTGTCTTTGATTGTTAGTTGTCATTAGGATTTGTTTTATATCTCGAGTCGAGTCATTGTGGAGACATACCCGCTTCCTCATAGGTCTCACCATTTTTTGAAGTTACAACCGCATCTTCAGTCTTTTCCTTATAAAAGGCGTAAATCTATCAACCGTGGTACACACCCCTCCACCTACCAGACTTGTGTTCATACAAGTATGAGTACTGAGTTGAGTCAAAAATATACTGGGAGTCCTTCAACTCCCATACCTACCATAGTTAATGGAACCCCTTCTACGCCTTCTAAAACTACGATTTTAGTGCTGGAGGTTCCAGTCATCACTTCGATCCAACCTATGGTTTCTACTAAACCTATAGTGATGAACCCTTTTGGGTCTATATTTTTGGTACAACTAGGTACAATATTCAATCCATCCCTATGACCTATATCCATTTCTCTTATAGTATTCTAAATCTCACATCACAATTTTCATCATCCATTCCAATGACAAATACAAATCCTAGCATTGGACTTGGGGGAATGGCTCCTCCACATATTATACTCTTGTTTGGTGGTTCTCATATTCCCCAAATGACTCCTATGGTTGGAAGCCTACCTCCTTTTCACCATGGGTATAATACTAGTCTTAATTCTCATGGATGGAGTAATCAACTAGGTGGACAAGCCATTGCTTATGTTCCATCCTTCACACCTACCGCCTACAAACCGATTCTGACCAACACATTTGGCATGACAAATCCACCTCTATCCTCCAGATTTCTGCTAGAGGAGGTCAGTTTCATAGTTTGGGAAACCCCCAACCTAGAGATACTCTGGCTGAGGGAAATATTTATAACCCTCATTATAACATTCCATTTGGAATGGTGCCCAACCAACCCCTTATGAATCAATTTGGAGGGGGGTTTTACAATCTTGGACATGGCCATGGTGCATACCAGAACCCTAGGTGGGATGTGATTCCCCAACAATGACCTATCCTGGGAGAATGGGATCACATGCCACAACCCCGGCTCCCTTTTCTGTCCATGCTTAATTTTCCAAACTTATCAAGATTAATGAATGACACAGTGTGTCATGACCCGACATGGCCCCAAATCCCCACCAAGATTCCTTCAAATATTATAAAATTTGAGGGAAAGACTAATGAGGATCCTCATGATCGTGTCACCACTTTTGATCTTTGGTTCTCTTCCAATTCCATTAATGATGATTCTATTTGTTTAAGATTGTTTCAATGCACCCTCACAGGGGTTGCAATGAAATGGTACATAGAACTACCAGGTGGATCTTATGGGAATTTTAATCAGATGGTTTTATTCTTCCTAAACCACTTCCAATTTTCGGTTCATTACAATGTTGGAATATAATTTTTTTTTCGCTCCTCTCGGAAAAATCCACCCATATCTCTGATCACATCTAAGAGTGGCGTAGACGAAAGAGGTTGATCAAATCTTACATTCCTCCATAGTTCCTATTGGAATGGTTTCTTAAGTCTTTAATTCCTTATATTTCAAAGAATGTTTCTACATCTAGGGTAACATCTGAAGAGGAAATGATTTTCAAAGGACATCATTTATATCTCATATATGCTCAATCTGGGATGTTATACGAAATTCTTCCTAATGGACCAAGGTAAAACTACAACCCTAGACAAAAGTCTGGGCCTCATGCTGATGGAATTATAGGCTCCACAAATTTTAAATATATAGACTTGGTGACAAGATAGTTGAAAGAGTTGTCTCTAAGACAGTCTATAGGAGGATAAGCTTCATTTGTGTCCTCCACTCCCACTCAGTTGACGGATGTGAATTATGTGTAGTCATCGACTAACCCAAATTGTAACAAATAACCAGGAGGGAATAAAAATAAAGTATGTGGTAACAATTGTAAGGGTGGGAGGAATGATAATAAAACCAATGAAAACACTAACAATGATAGATTGAAGTTTAATGTTGGTGAGGGAAAGAAAGAGAAGTGAAAGGTGAAATTCCCTTGTAATATTTGTACTGATGATCACCTTACCCACTTATGCCCCAAACTTGAGGAAGCTGTGAGACTCTTATCTCTACCACCCGCTGTGATGACTGATCCTTTTCTACATAATCAACACATGGCCTCAAGCTCCTCCAATCTCAGAAATGTGGTGAATGGGAATCAAAACCCACCGATGCATGAAGTTGACCATCTATGCATAAATATGGTCAAGTCTCATATTAATGTAGCCACTCGATCTCACGATTACAGTTCTTCACAGGTCATTCTAGGTCTAGAGTATTCCCCTCCTTTAGAAGCACCTTTACATATAAAAAATCCAGAACATCCACCTCGTGTTCCAAAAGGAGTACTCAAATGCTCTACCCATAACCCTAATACTAGAGCTACCTAGAAATATTCTATTGTTGAAGATTTGGGTCAAACACCTTCTATGATGTTGGATTTGAAGGTACTCAATATGTGTCCTTCACAAAGGAATTCCTCTTTATCTGCATTAGGATCTCTAGACCTATGTGGCTATAAGGTTATCAATTTTTACATTACGAAGATTCATCCTCGCTTGCCTTACCACACATCTTTCCAAATCCATGTGGATTACTCAAAGTCTACAATCAAACATATTGTTATGTATGAAGGTGTTGCAACATGCGTGATGTCCCTAATATGTTGGAAAGTCATTGGATCTCCAACCCTGTCTCAATATTCGACTACGTTGACCACATTTGATGGTCTTTCTTTCTTTCCCCAGGGTATTCTTCCTAACTTTCCAGTCCAGTTAGGTGGANGGATTCACCTTTAACTTCTTTTCAGACTCTCTAAATGTGAAAAACCATCGATTTTTCCTCTTTTGGACTCGCTAAACTACACATTGAAGGACCCATCATAGAACGAACCCTTACTTCTTCCAAATCATTAAACAAAGGAAGATGAACTTATTGTAGGTGAGTTATATCGAGCATGTTTTATCCTCCTCTATCTCGTTAAATTAGAAAAAGGTACTCATCTATCTGGATGGGGGAAAAATCGAAGAAAGTAGGTCAAGTTTTCTTAGAATGTTTGTAAACAGCTCTTGCAGTCACCCTTGAACACGACACTTGTTTTAACCTCCACACCGAACACTTGGATAATTCACTAAAACCTCTATACTGAACCAATCCTATGATTCTTTCAATTTCTTTGATTCATCCGAAGAATGTCACCGCACCCGCTGCATTATGTTTTAGTCCACTTTGCATTTATGTCGCCAAGTTTCATGTCATACCTCAGTGTTCAAGGGAAGTATCCACCTTGGGAGTCAACCATCTACAAAATTACCGGTTTCCATACTTGTTTCAATCTATAATTCATTCACTATATCTCATCACTTTCCTGTGTTAGTTTCATGTCAATGATGGGGGATACATCAAGGCCCTCCTTCAATGAGTCTTTTCTTGTCAACTTCAACACATCATCTCGGAATTAGAATTAGAAACCAATTAGTACCTTGGTGTTAGAAAAATAGGACCGTGGAGAAACAAAATAAAACAAATGCGGAACCAAAACACATAAGATACACAATACAATAGAGACACAGATTTACATGGTTCACCCAATGTGGGCTATGTCCACCAGAGAAATTTACAGGTCCTTCCTTTAATATTATCCATCAAATGGAGGGATACAAACTACAACAAACCCACTGTAACTTCCTCTTCTTTCTCTCACAGTCTCCTATCTCAGAATACAATATTCACCATAATGCATAGCTGCAATACATTTCCCTCATAACAAAGGGTTGCCTTCTAGGGAAAAAAACCCTAACATCATTTATACGATTAGATCTGCGACCTTATAATGAACGGTCCATATTTATAATGAAATTACAATATACTTTTACAAGTCAATTTTTCCTTTGGGGGCCCGCTTTCCCCTAGACCCCCCAGTCAGGGGGATAGCCCCTCTGGACCCCACAGAGGGGGTAACCCCCCTCTGTACTCCTCTGCATGGAAGAGTGTACATTCTTCTGGGGTGTAAAGTCTTCATGGGGTATAAACCTAGATTAAAAAAAAGACCTCTGAATCAAGAAGATAATCAGGCTCCACAACCAACACTTGGGACCTGCATGCCTCAATAACATGACTCCTCGCTTCTGAAAATAGGTTTATATCATTGAAATATGATTGGATGATTCCACAAATGTTCAAACTCAACTCATTTATTCACATTCACTGGAATGTACTTAGGTACCTTGGGATTCATTGACATAATTGGTGATTTCCCTCGCACTTGTTAACAGTTCACCACAAATACTAGTAATCAAGTGGTTTCTATTGTGTTCGAAATCAAATCATCTATTTACATGGCTAGATTCATACTACGTCACAAGATCCATGATCCTTGACCTTCCTTATACTAGAAATGCTATGAATCAACCATTTAGTTCCATTTGAAGGATATAAATGGGCCATATCCAAGCTATGGAAAAGGAGAATAATTCAAAATTTGAGAGAAAAGTTACTCTGGAGAAATTATTCACTTTGTATTCAGTTTGCATCCCTTTGTCCTTTTAAGTCTAAGCACATTGTTCATCCCCCAATATCTTCCCTCTTTGATGGAGAACTTCATTGTCTCTCTTATCTGAGCTTGGCTTTGGTGGAGGATTGAAGTGGTGGAGGCCCAACTGGAAAGGACTTAGTTTCCCAGTTCTGAAACATTTTGACATGGAAGTTTGTCATTCATACACATTTGTTGATCATGTTTTAATAGAAATACTCTTTTCTCATCCAATTAATGTCTTGCAAATATTTGAATTGTTATTCCATGGGCATATTTGTTTTGAATATTGATGGATTATGTTATTATATTTGATAAATTTATGTATTATCACAATATTCTTATGTATATTGGTTGTTGAGGACAAGTTGCAGGTGTATAGCTTTGAGTCGAGTGCTCAATGATGGTCTTCATCGAACATCCGAATGAGGTAGGATATTTATCTTGTCTTGATAGCATGTTTATTTATATAACATGCTTGATATTAGAGTTTATTTCTGCAGTCATTTCATCTATTGTGGTTTACCCCATGCGATAGAGTGATTTTACTCGTAATAGAATTGATGACCATACTAGGGATTGAATCTTCTTTTCGAGGTTTGGAGTGTTTTAATCCTTAGATTTCTCTCGGTTAGCTTGAGTTTCCTTGTAATATGATGTCTTGACGACTTATTTTCATCTTGAGTTTGAGTTTATTGGCCTTATCCTTAACCCGACATTTTTTTAATACACATACACAGTTTTTTCCCTTGACAAACACGTACATACATGGGTTTTTCCTAGATAGTCACATACATCATCCTTTTTTGATTGATTTTTGAGTTTTGTGTTTGTTTGATGAGTTTTGATGGTTGTTGAGTCTTCTTGGGTCTCTGTCATAACTGTTGAGTTCTTGTAGGGTGATAGGAAACCTTTCTTTGGTTGAATTTCCCGGTGGTTTTTATTTCTCATCATATTTTTCATTGGTTGTCCCTGCATCTTGGGCTAGGTGTTTGCTTCTTGATATCCTTCTTGGTTTGCATCTTTTTTATTACAATAGGGTTCATATATCATGTTGTTGTTCATTGCTTTATATTGAAAATAAAAAAAGTATACATTTTGCATTATGGAATTTGATCTTTTGGGTTCTTATTATTGATCTTGATACATGTATGGAAATATTGCATCTTATTTGAAATTGTAGAGTTGAATTGGAAGTTGTGTTTTTAAAAGATTATAATTTTTTCGAATTGAAGTTAGGACTTTTCATTATATTCATATACATTTATTTTACTTGTTGAGTCATAACATCTTCAATTTCACGACCACATATTTTGAGTAAACAAAGCCACTAAAAGTAACATTGATAAATTTAAAATTGATTAGAAATGATTTTACTTTTCAGGGTACACAAACTAGCTTAAGATATAGATCCTTGGAATAGGATTTTGTGAGAAAACTTCTTCAAAGCTATGAAACTCAACATATGTTTCTGACTAAGGGAGTGGTGAAATCCATTGTATAATTGGTGACGTCAGGAGGCTCCGCTCACACCGGACTTAAGCATGAGATCACACAAAGTTGGTTGTAGAGATATCCCTCTAATATCTTCTTAGAGTTAGAGATATTTCTAGGGTTCTATTCATATCTAGGGGTATTGCTAGTGCCTTTACCTATGTGAGAGGTGGTGATTTCAATATTTTGGGCTTTGTTACCCTACCCATACAATGGACCTGACATATGACTATTTTCCTACACAGTGGTTATATCGTGGTGGATTTAGCTGCTTGACATAGGTATCCACATAGGTTACTTGTAGGGGTTATTCTGTAGGTACCCTGGGTCAGATAAGGTTCGGAAAACACACAACCTTTATGGAGGATTACCTCTCTGGGGGAATCTGACCGACTGCGCTGCTTATCCCATGAGGGCCCTTATAACTGATTATGATACCTCCGATATTTTGAAGGGAGTCTCAATCCTGTCTTGGGTGAGGAATACCTACTTTAGTGAGGGAGGCCCCTTTCAACCACTATATCATGTTTGTGTGCATATTGGCATTTTTGTTTATTTTGGTGTGTCTTTGATTGTTAGTTGTCATTAGGATTTGTTTTATATCTCGAGTCGAGTCATTGTGGAGACATACCCGCTTCCTCATAGGTCTCACCATTTTTTGAAGTTACAACCGCATCTTCAGTCTTTTCCTTATAAAAGGCGTAAATCTATCAACCGTGGTACACACCCCTCCACCTACCAGACTTGTGTTCATACAAGTATGAGTACTGAGTTGAGTCAAAAATATACTGGGAGTCCTTCAACTCCCATACCTACCATAGTTAATGGAACCCCTTCTACGCCTTCTAAAACTACGATTTTAGTGCTGGAGGTTCCAGTCATCACTTCGATCCAACCTATGGTTTCTACTAAACCTATAGTGATGAACCCTTTTGGGTCTATATTTTTGGTACAACTAGGTACAATATTCAATCCATCCCTATGACCTATATCCATTTCTCTTATAGTATTCTAAATCTCACATCGCAATTTTCATCATCCATTCCAATGACAAATACAAATCCTAGCATTGGAATTGGGGGAATGGCTCCTCCACATATTACACTCTTGTTTGGTGGTTCTCATATTCCCCAAATGACTCCTATGGTTGGAAGCCTACCTCCTTTTCACCGTGGGTATAATACTAGTCTTAATTCTCATGGATGGAGTAATCAACTAGGTGGACAAGCCATTGCTTATGTTCCATCCTTCACACCTACCTCCTACAGACCGATTCTGACCAACACATTTGGCATGACAAATCCACCTCTATCCTTCGGATTTCTGCTAGAGGAGGTCAGTTTCATAGTTTGGGAAACCCCCAACCTAGAGATACTCTGGCTGAGGGAAATATTTATAACCCTCATTATAACATTCCATTTGGAATGGTGCCCAACCAACCCCTTATGAATCAATTTGGAGGGGGGTTTTACAATCTTGGACATGGCCATGGTGCATACCAGAACCCTAGGTGGGATGTGATTCCCCAACAATGACCTATCCTGGGAGAATGGGATCACATGCCACAACCCCGGCTCCCTTTTCTGTCCATGCTTAATTTTCCAAACTTATCAAGATTAATGAATGACACAGTGTGTCATGACCCGACATGGCCCCAAATCCCCACCAAGATTCCTTCAAATATTATAAAATTTGAGGGAAAGACTAATGAGGATCCTCATGATCGTGTCACCACTTTTGATCTTTGGTTCTCTTCCAATTCCATTAATGATGATTCTATTTGTTTAAGATTGTTTCAATGCACCCTCACAGGGGTTGCAATGAAATGGTACATAGAACTACCAGGTGGATCTTATGGGAATTTTAATCAGATGGTTTTATTCTTCCTAAACCACTTCCAATTTTCGGTTCATTACAATGTTGGAATATAATTTTTTTTTCGCTCCTCTCGGAAAAATCCACCCATATCTCTGATCACATCTAAGAGTGGCGTAGACGAAAGAGGTTGATCAAATCTTACATTCCTCCATAGTTCCTATTGGAATGGTTTCTTAAGTCTTTAATTCCTTATATTTCAAAGAATGTTTCTACATCTAGGGTAACATCTGAAGAGGAAATGATTTTCAAAGGACATCATTTATATCTCATATATGCTCAATCTGGGATGTTATACGAAATTCTTCCTAATGGACCAAGGTAAAACTACAACCCTAGACAAAAGTCTGGGCCTCATGCTGATGGAATTATAGGCTCCACAAATTTTAAATATATAGACTTGGTGACAAGATAGTTGAAAGAGTTGTCTCTAAGACAGTCTATAGGAGGATAAGCTTCATTTGTGTCCTCCACTCCCACTCAGTTGACGGATGTGAATTATGTGTAGTCATCGACTAACCCAAATTGTAACAAATAACCAGGAGGGAATAAAAATAAAGTATGTGGTAACAATTGTAAGGGTGGGAGGAATGATAATAAAACCAATGAAAACACTAACAATGATAGATTGAAGTTTAATGTTGGTGAGGGAAAGAAAGAGAAGTGAAAGGTGAAATTCCCTTGTAATATTTGTACTGATGATCACCTTACCCACTTATGCCCCAAACTTGAGGAAGCTGTGAGACTCTTATCTCTACCACCCGCTGTGATGACTGATCCTTTTCTACATAATCAACACATGGCCTCAAGCTCCTCCAATCTCAGAAATGTGGTGAATGGGAATCAAAACCCACCGATGCATGAAGTTGACCATCTATGCATAAATATGGTCAAGTCTCATATTAATGTAGCCACTCGATCTCACGATTACAGTTCTTCACAGGTCATTCTAGGTCTAGAGTATTCCCCTCCTTTAGAAGCACCTTTACATATAAAAAATCCAGAACATCCACCTCGTGTTCCAAAAGGAGTACTCAAATGCTCTACCCATAACCCTAATACTAGAGCTACCTAGAAATATTCTATTGTTGAAGATTTGGGTCAAACACCTTCTATGATGTTGGATTTGAAGGTACTCAATATGTGTCCTTCACAAAGGAATTCCTCTTTATCTGCATTAGGATCTCTAGACCTATGTGGCTATAAGGTTATCAATTTTTACATTACGAAGATTCATCCTCGCTTGCCTTACCACACATCTTTCCAAATCCATGTGGATTACTCAAAGTCTACAATCAAACATATTGTTATGTATGAAGGTGTTGCAACATGCGTGATGTCCCTAATATGTTGGAAAGTCATTGGATCTCCAACCCTGTCTCAATATTCGACTACGTTGACCACATTTGATGGTCTTTCTTTCTTTCCCCAGGGTATTCTTCCTAACTTTCCAGTCCAGTTAGGTGGA